>KZ871116.1:0-11776 GCA_003456935.1 Machilis hrabei | reverse complement strand
ATTCAGAAATTGGTTCCACGCTACGACAAATGTCTTAATGTTGGTGGAAACTAAGTTGAAAAGTAGTTTAAGGTGTGGCCTTTCTTATAATAATAAAATTGTTTAAAAATAAATTGTCATTATTTTGTATTAGCCTAATGGTACTTACTTTCCGAACATGCCTCGTACAATTTATTGTGCCTAAAACATACTCGTATATTACATTCACAGTATTAAACTCCCAACGTTCTACTTATCCTTTCACTAATTTCTGTATTTTAATTTCTTTAATAGGGTTTGAGAGTAGGCTATTACAAATTGAACAACATATGATCAGTGAATCTATATTGAAGAATCTAGTTAGTAGACTACATTCAACTTTTGGTATCAGGTCTTGCCTCCCCTTAAGTATGCAACTTCTGTCCTTTATTAATGGTTTGTTGTATTAAATGTTGCATCAAAGAAACAGTACTTGTAATTTTATTGGCAAACTGGAACTTGTGGTTTTCATACTAATAGCAACAGTTGTATTAGATTATTAACATAACCAGCAGTAATAGGAGTTGTGCAGTTGGTCTGAAAGNTAGACAGAGCCAGAAGAGAGAAAATATGTAATTAGTAGATGTTTTATTGCATATAAATAGGGTGTGTTTTTATTTAAAAGTGGGTGTGGTATAAAGTTATTTTTTGCCTGTCACCCTTATATGTGCCTGTGTATGATGATAAATAACAAAACTGATTTTTGTGAGGTTTGTTTGAGCTTTTTAACCGTCTGATGCATGGCACTCTTGTGTGTATGTGAATGTTTTAAAAAGGTAGTGTGTGGTGAATTAGATGTAATGAGAATTGTCCATTTACTTTTCAGATAAAACTATTGCCTGGAAACGTGTGGTTCAAGGTGTGAGAGAGATGTGTGACGTGTGCGAGACTACTCTTTTCAATTACCACTGGGCATGTGGCAAATGTGGATTTGTTGTATGCATAGATTGTTACAAGGTAAGAATTTCATAGTGTAATTCTTGGTCTTGGGAGTCCTCATAAAATTTGATCACTATAACAGATTTTGTTGATGTGCCATTATAAGTATATATTGTATGATAATTGAGTAAATAGCCATTAAGATTGCTTGAACTGTAAAGAAGCCAGTAGTAGATAATTAATTGGTAAACAGTTTTTGCACTGTGAAGAAGGTTGAAGCCTATTGATGTTTGACATTAATTATTTGAAGTGAGCAAGTAAATGTAGAGATAAATTTATACTTATTGCTGTGCTGTACTTTTATACCACTAGTCATATTTCCTTAAGTAACGTTCGTCAGATATAAATTCACGTATTGGCCATTTTAATTAGTTAAATAAAGTGTAAGACAGAAGTTCTGCCATTTCCATAATTGTATTTGTTTCACATGTCGAAAAACTCTACTTGAGTTTTTGAAAACAGTAATTTGAATATGTACAATTTTTGCTCTAACTTGCTTAACATCAGTTTTATTTTATACGAGCAGTTTTGCACCTCCTACGGCGGCTTCAATTACTCTGCTTTCGAGTAGCAAAATTTCAGTTTTCNATATAGGCTATACTGTAGCATTTTTCTTTTTTAAAAGTTAAACACTATTTCTAATGAAAGTGGTTAAAATTAATTTGAAGTTTAATATATCAAAACAGGTTCGTCTAACCATCACTTTATTAACTTCAAGATTGTGGTGCGAGTTTAAACATTAAACAATGTAAACACAAAACGTAATAAAAAAACAAACAATCGGCTTAACAACAACAAACATGGTGGAGTTGAGGCACGCTGAAAGACAATGCGCACGGTTTCCATAGCAATGAAAATCCAAAATGGCAGAAATTTTAAAATTGAAGTAGTGAATCAGATGTTTGGGGCCAAAATCAACATTTTTTGCGGTATGACTTTTCCTGCATCTTGTAATGTCACACGACTAAAAACAAATGGTGGATTTTTGATTTTTTTTTTCTGTCTGGATTCATACCAAGCTGAACAACTTTTGTATTGTAACATTTTTCTCTAGCTCTTCTGCATCATGGCTAGAATTAGCATCAGTCACTCACTCACTTAACAATCAGCTATATATATTAGATATGTTTTTGTATGCGGATTGCCCTTGTGTTTAGTAATTAACTGGCATATTATCTTTCGATTTGTCAAAAGGCCTACATTTGAGCAGTGGTTTTTAGGTTTGTCTTAAGAACTTAGCAATACTTGCACAGTACCTAGATTTTTATTTTATCCTTGGTGTTTAGGTCCTGTTCATATCTTATGGTTAGCACCTTGGTTTTTAACAAATGACTTTCTTTGTTTCAGGGCCGCAAGAATGGAACGGTGAAGGTGTGGGGAGAATCTGGAAAAGATCGGGACGACTTTTCTTGGCTCCTCTGCACCAACCGTCAGCCGCACGAACAAGAGGGACTGATGTTGACGCAAATTATTGCCGCAGACTCGTTGAAGCAGTTGAGCCGACAAGTCCACGTATCACGCGTGCGCTGGGATGTGCCTCAGTATTGTGGATGTCCTGAAGCTGAAATTGCACAAGGAGCAAATGGTGTGAGAAAAGAATTGATCAAAAACTCTGTTCTGATCAAGAACGAACCTTTGAATGGTCTGATCAGGTCTGAAAAGAAAGAAGAAAAGGGAAAAAAGACTGGAAAAGCCAACGGAGCCGTGGCAAAGCAAGAAGACGGAAATTCGTCGGCATTGAAATGGCTGGCAGATGTTGCTCTGTCAAATGAAGAAAAGAAACCGAGTGAGGTGAGAAATTGTAGTGTTTAATGCCATTTTTGTTTTGACTTGCCAATAATTTTACTNGTTAGGGTTCGAACTTGGAATCTCTGAAGTGTGGAAAATTGTGAACATGGGCTGGAGATTTGGTTCCAGTGATCAGAGTTAGAATTATTTCTCAGTTGAGTAAAAAACATTAATCATTTTGTAATTGAGAATGAAAGTTCAAGTAGATTTAAAGGAATTTGTTCATATTTTGAAATAGTATTGCAATCAAAGTTTGTAATTGATTCTTGGCCTTCAGGTTTAAGTGGGTCGTCTACCTTTTGTCAGATAAGCCTTGCAGACGTTGCGCTCTTAGATAATATTTACAAGAAATACTCGCTTTTTATGATATTGTTTAACCAACACCTAGGTCAAGGATATATTTATGTCTCTTTATCATACTTTCATGTCACATAAATCATATTTTCTATTTTAAAAAAAGAGTATGATTTTTACTCTTTTGCCAAAAATAGTGAGTTTTTGTGGTGTATTAAAAGTGATAATTTGTTGAAACACATCAGCCAGACTAGGATTAGGACATAGATGAGAACTTCCTGAGAATATTGGTGTCAAAAAATATATGGTCACAACACGGATTATAGCTAATATCTTCTAACGGCTGTACCTCTGTCGAAGAAAGTGGGAGCGAAAACTAATGTTGAGGGGGGGTCCAAGGGGAGTTGTAAGCATGAAGGAAGGTATGTTGGTTCCTTGTTTTGCCACCAACCACCAATAGTAAAAGGAAACTGGCAAAATATTTTTGTCGTAGGTTTTTAAGGCCACTCAAAATTACAATAACCAGAGTAGTTGTTTTTTCTGTACACATTGTTTGGATCACATTAATTTTGATCTTTTCAGTGTTAAGATTACAGTTAAAAAAATAAAAAGTTACACACGAGGAATTATTTTTTTCTGTAATTATAACGATGTGAACAAGATCAAAATTAATGTGACTAAAGTTTGTGTACTGAAAAACAATTCTAATGTGAGAGTTCAATTCCAGGAATTTCTCAAGTGACTTTTCCTGTCTCGGGTAAGAGGATTATTGTAATAAGACAACCAATCAGAGACAGCTGTGGTATAAGACTTGCAGATTAGCACACAGAAGGTAATTTTAGTCTCAAACCACTGCTGTAACTATCAGCTGTTCCCTACCGTGTGCCGCCACGTATTTTGTTTACATTGTGGCGGTCAAGGAACNGTAACGCAGTCAGGTTAAAAGGGAGTCTATGGAACTTTTGTAAAATAGCGTTGTAGGCCGTGTTTAAGATTATCATGTTAAATGCAAACAAGATCCTCTTATGAAACTCTTAACAGTAATCTTGTTGTGGGATGTGTCCATAAGGGTTAGATATTGGTAGCATTTAATTTGTTTTTAATTTTGATAGGATACAAAGTGTAAACAACATAAAACAAGTTTTGAGATACACTAGTTTTGGAAGTATGGATTAAGAAAATAGTTGATACATGGGTAACCATTGAAGTTCTCAGGTGCCATTCACTATGCTTTTTAAAAAACTGCAAAATGAAGTATACTAATCTAATATTGGAAGTAAAGCTGCTATCATGGCATACACTTTGGTCAGTATATCCGTACCATTCCAGGCTTGGAGAATTACGGACCATTTGCTATAGCAGTATTACACATTAAATTTTGTCTAGAGTTTTAATGATGTTTGTCTCCTAAACACTTGAAATAAAGTGTAAATTATTAGCTAAGTATGCAACTCTCATTTTTTTTAGGATTCCGCCAGCAGTTGTTCTGGTGAAGATCAAAATCGAGGGGAAAGTGCTTTCTCCCCCCCTCCCGATTTTCTTTGGCATAACAACGACAAAGGAGAAGATGGTTGGGACGACCAGGGCAGCAGTGATTCCGACCAAGAACACGGAGAAAACTACTCCACTTTGAGAGAGCTGCTGATTCGCCCTTCGAACAACAAGAGTTCTGGTGGCGGGACCGGAAACGGAGAAAAACCGTCGGAAAGTCAAACGGATTCCCGACAAACCCCTCCCTCCTCTTCCGGTTCCACTCCTGGCCCTAAAAGTGGGAAGAAATCAAAGACTTCTAGCTTAAATACTTTGGAACAGGTGATTTCTTGTGTCATAGAGCACAATACATTAAATAACAAAGAAAGTGTTAACAGTAAACCTGATCAACCTGTAGAGCTAAAACATTTCATTCGTCGTTATGCTTACCCACAGAAAGGTCGTGAACTCCTTCCCATCCGAATCATGACCCTTGTTGAGAGTAATGTTCTTTTCCCTGACACCCCTCATTCCTGGTTATGTGATGGCAAGTTACTCAGGCTACATGATCCAACCCACAAGGGAAACTACAGAATTTTCCAGGTATGTTGTTTTGCTGGTAGAGTAGCATGCTTANTTTTTTTCAGATTTAATTAATAGCTTTCATTAGAAAGTATTCCATTGTAAACATGGATAAGGCAATCTTCCCAATGGTGATTCCCAAACCAGGTGGAGCTGGAGTTGTGCAATTCTAACTCCTGTTATTTAGCTTAGGAATGCTTTTCAGCTTTCAAAGTTAGACATAACAAGGCACAAAGGTTTCATAAATCTACTTACATGTTTAAATCCTCCAGATTTGTCTTCAAATACATGTTCTATGTTNAAAAAGCAGAAAACNAGCCTCTTCTTTTGAATGCGATCCCATCATATTTTGACGATAAAACCCAGTATAACCAGCTCTGAGGCATTGTTACGTTAATACAGNCGCCTTTCCATATAANTTCTTGGAACGCTGTGAATACGTTACTAATTAAACATTGTTAATTCTACTGTACAGTGCCATGGGATTGCATTCCAAAGAAGAGATCAGTTTTTTCCACATACAACACACGTTTGAAGATAAATCTGGAGGATTAAAACATGCAAGTAGATTTCTGAAACCTTTGTGCCNNGTTAGGTCTAACTTTTAAAGCTGAAAACATTTCTAAGCTAAATAAAGAGGAGTTAGACTTGCACAACTGTAGCTCCACTTGGTTTGAGGATTGCCATTTGGGAGACTGTCTTACAGTTTAAGATTGCTTATTTTTTTACCTATTGGAAGATTTTACATTTACAAAAGTTTTTTGTCTGTTGAATTCTAAATGGAAACTGGTAGTGTTAAGAGACTGGAGAATGCTACATTTATGGAATATATATATTTAAAAGTAATATTTGGAGTTTTTTAATAAAGAAGTGCATTTCAGCAATCTCATCCCCCTCTTCAGGTTCTTCAAATAAAGGAGGAGATAAAGATCTTTTGGGGATGTGTTTTGTAAAGACAGAACCATATAGCACCTTTCTTATTCCATAAATAATTCAAACTAGAATGTAAATGCAACATGTTCCTGAAGTTTGTTGTCTTATGANAGAGTGGGACATTGTAGAAATCTTCTGTTGTAAGAAATGTTTGCCATCTATTTGAACACTGCGATCGATACCAAACATTGAGCTTGGGGGCAACAAGAGAGGAAGGTGGTGTTTGGTGCTCAGTTTAATTTGGATATTGAAAGAGAGGGTAACAAACAGAATTGTTTGTGATGTGGAGCATTGCTTGTTAATTTAAATTCTTTTAACTTTGTTAATATTGTCTTGTTCGTTCACAGGACATGTGGAAACGTGGCCAGCCAGTAATTGTGTCTGATGTTGCAAAGAAATTAGACATGGCTCTGTGGCACCCTGATTCATTTGCACGTGATTTTGGAGAAGACAAGAANGACTTGGTTAACTGCATGACCGGCAACCTTGTACCAAATCAGCCAATGAGAAAGTTCTGGGAAGGCTTTGAACACATATCAAAGCGATTGAAGGATGACAAGGGAAATCCTATGTTGCTGAAGCTGAAGGATTGGCCACCAGGCGACGATTTTGCGGAAGTGCTGCCTTCCCGTTTTGCAGACCTGATGAGAGTGCTTCCCCTGACTGAATACACGCATCGAAACGGGAGGTTGAACCTGGCGAGCCGTCTGCCAGATTGTTTTGTGCGACCAGATCTTGGACCCAAGATGTACAATGCTTATGGATCTGCCCTTTATCCTAACAAAGGCACAACTAACTTGCATCTAGATATTTCTGATGCGGTTAATGTTATGGTATATGTGGGCATCCCAAAAGATGGAAATTATGAAGAACACATTAAAGGTAACTCTCAGCATGTTTTGTATTTCATATTGGAGAAATATTTATAGGAGCTTGAGGGTTGGAGACAAAGAGTATAAGGTGGAATCGGTCTTTCTGGAGTGTGGCGACCTGATGGTCATCCCCTATTCCCGTCTTTTACGCTGCCCTTGCAACCTTCCCTCAACCCCCACACGTCAGCTGAGCACTAGACAGTTCGAGGACTTTCCACTATACCACTATGGCGTTGTATGAATCACATGACTGTTGTTCCCTCCCTGTCTCTCTGTGTGAGGATGNGTATTTTGTTGCCTTTGGAAGTTGGAACCACGCCACTGTCAACAAACAATACAACGAATTGACCAAAAGGGAGGATGTGATGTAATGTATTTAATGTGTCATTGATGCCTATGTTTGGTCATTAGAGACTGTCAACACAACCCAACACTTGAGTTCCACTAATGAAATGATTAAGGACACTTTTTTTATTGAGACAATGAAACGTCCAATCCACCACTGGGAATCGAACCCAGGACCACAAGACCAAATTCGGCCCCCGGTCACCGAACAAAAAATTAATATAGCCCTTAACTTGACCACTAAACTGATGGCCAAAGTTCATCAGATGCACTCAAACTTGTCGTTTTTAGGCTACATATTTATCAAATAATTCGCACACACACATATATATATTTACAAAAACAAAAGGCTGTTCACCAACAATTAAATAAGGAAAAAAAAATATATCTACGCTTAGAAATCTATTAATTATGTAATTTAAATACCGTATGTATAGTTTGCACATTGACGAACTAGGACAGTAAATCAATTCAACATCTTCAGAGTGATGGATGAGCTGAGCATCACACAGTCTTGTCAGCACACACACACACACAGTGGTGGCAAACAAAAATACATATATTTACACACATACGGTTTTCAAGAAAGACACGCATACTCTCTCATAAACACACGTACATTTAATAAAAATAAATCTTAGAAAAGTAATACATAGTGCATTTTCTTTAAATATTTGATATTTAATTCCTTTTTATAAACTATATTTTTCACCAAGTTGTGGCAAGACATACTTTCTTTTCTGCGACATACTACACCAAAATATGAAGCGGTCAACCTAATCAATCGAGCTTCTCTCCACAACAAACTATTGTGTTGACCAATGGTAGCAGTTTGAAGCTTATGGCGTGTATCAGCTATGTNGCAAGTTGTAGAAATTTCTGAAAGTTTGCGCTCCATCAAGTCTTGTATTTGTGATTCAGAAACGTCAGGTTGGGCAGCATTTGGTCTGTATTCATGATCTGGGGAACAGAAGACTTTTGATGGTGTCGCTTGGTAGGAAATTTTTAAAAGTGTAAGGCTTTGGCTGCCTTTCGGGCCTCTTTTGTTTACAACTTTCTTTAGAACAATGCCAGGGCTGTTTCCAGTTGACCTTTTCCAAGGACTCAAATGCCAACTTGGTCCTCTTCGAAATGCGTGGCTCGCTCCAATACATAGTCGATAGTGTGACACCTGACGCGTGTAGNCAATTCGTTTGCCCCCAGTAAACTTTGAAACCAAACTAATGAAACGTACAGCATGAATTGTAGTTTCATTCATAACTGTACGGTCAGGCGCCAGAAAATGACCAATAATTGACTTTTAGCAAATAACTCGGAACCTGTCAACTCTACGGCAAAAGTGTACATAAANACATTTGNAGACAATTAATTTTCCTACAAGAAAGATTTGCATTTTTTTCGCTACTGCGATAGTGTAGCCTGTACTGAACATTTATTGCGCAAAGAATGTTTGAAACTGTCTACGCTCTGCGTGGAACGCTCATTACATGCTAGACTATTCCAACAGCAAAACAAAATCACAGAATCTTTCTTATAGGAAATTTAACTGTCTGCAAATTGATCGATGCAAACCTTTGCCGTTGAGTTGACGGGTGTTGAATTCTTTACGAAAAAACATTCGTCGGTCATTCCCTGCCGCCTATAGTGGCGCCATTGGTGCTNACGCTCAAACGTCTATACTTTTGTCATGTTAGTTTATTGCAGAAAGACTGCTTGAAACTCTCTGCTCTACAAAGAACGCTTGTTAAATGCTATACTATCATAATTGCGAAAACAATCCTAAACTTTTCTTATAGGAAATTTATTTGTCTGCAAATTTATGTGTGTAAACCTTTGCCGTTGAGTTGAAAGTTTATTTTTAGTTATTTGTAAAAACACATGGTTGGTCATTCCNTGGCTCCTATTTTGGAGCCAAAATTGCCGACGCTCACACGCCATATATATCAACTTTTTATGTTATGTTAGGCTTCCCCAACAGATATTTCTGCCAAGTTTCAAAACTTTATAAATTATTTCTCCTAATCGCCCAAAACGTGTCTAATTTGACTGCACTATAAATTTTATTTGAACATTATATTTAAATATTGTATAATGTCTGAGCTATTCTTAGTGGAAAAGTTAAGTGCCCTGTGTGTGTTTACATACGCAATTTCACAGATTAGATAAGGATCATTATTTTAAATCCTTTCTTACCCAATTGACTGATCACTTCTAGAACCAATGGCACTGGAAGGCTCATTACTGACACCAGGATAACAATGTTCACAATACTTGCACTTGGTGACGACTTCTGACCTGTGAAAAAAAAAAAAATGAAAATGTATGTGTAGAAACAATATGTGGAAGTCAGATGGAGTTATATTATTATTTTCACAGCATATATACCTTTGTTTTCGAATTATTCGCCTTTGTTTGAGAGAATGGTCAGCTCGCCGACGTTCACGGTTCTTGTGGTTTCCCATAGCAAAACATGTACCTTATTTACACACATAAACTACAAACACATTCATACATTCGCACACACAAATATTATTATTGTAATTTTTTAAATGTAAAACATATTAGCGCAGTAGGAAATGCAAGAGGCCGATGTCTCCTTGTCCATCAGAACGTCCAAATGCCTTTTTTTTTTTGGTTAGAGTTTGACAAACCTCTTTTTTATCTTTTCCAATGACCACTGGGTCTTTGTTGTCCACCACGCATCCTTCAAGGGCAGTAACACCCTTGAGACTGTTCACAAAACTGCCACCCTGTGGCACGGCGTCACTACAGAGCAGAGTTCAGATTATTTTCTTACTGAAAATCACAGTTAAAGCTATTTTTCTATAACATGCACAAACATAATGATTTTTTTGTGCTATCACCTTCCTCAAGATTTACTCTAGCGGATACACCTAATTTTACTCTCTAAACAAGAAGTGTGTGCACAATTTTTTAAAACATCTCGAGATGTTGTCGAAATTTCAGGTTCTCCATTGTATTCTTATGGAGTGAAAGCAGTTAGAATGGTTACAGTATTTTCTATTAATAATAAAAGTTACACATTTCAAATTCTGATTTTTAGTTAGATTATGGTTCTGGTGAGGGAACGCAAATGATTTTTTTTACCGAAACAAGCGTAATAAAGTTAGTGCAATCCAAAATACAGTTAAGTGCGAAAAGACCGATTCCGCCTTAAGCCCTACAAATGTTTCAGTGAAGGGTTGTAGAATCAAGAACTTGAAGATGGTGTTTAAGTATCGCCGTAAAGGTTTAAGTACCTGGCTAATGGTATCATTGATTTTTATGTAATCCTTATTCTGCATTACTGTTTTTTAACAGTGTGAATACTACTTGTAATGTGAAGTGTTTCTATAAAAAACAACAACAGAAACGATGTAAAATGAACTTGTCGGGGTGGTGGAAAAAAAAGTTTAATACTAACGGGTTTTGTAATGAGTAGTATTAAATAGAAGACTAAGTTTCCTGATATTTTTTTCTTTTATTTTTGTGGTTTGACTGTTCTCTTAAGAGTGTTCGCTACAGGCAGGCCCAAAATCACGCTCCCGGAAAACAAATCGATTAATATCTGGCTTAGGTTGAACAAATCTGGGAAACTAAAAAAGGGGAGACATAGAACAATCCTTGCCTTGATTTTGGGATACAATTTTCTTAAAAAAGTTTTTAAAATCTAATGTGGGTAATTTGGTAAATTACACTTTTTTTTTTTTTTAATTTGGAGCAATAACCAAATTGCATGTATTAGACACAAGGCATTGTTCTGTGTCTCCCCTTTTTTAGTTTCGCAGATTTGTTCAACGTAAGCCAGATATTAAGTGATTTGTTTTCCGGGAGAATGATTTTTGGCCTGGCTGTAGAGAGTACACTTAATATCAGTATGTGGTGTCCAGATTTGAATGAAGTATCACACCATCAGGGAAATGGAGCCAGGCATAATTTTTAATTTTTGTTGGTGGTGTTTGTACAGTATACAGTGCATCAAAAGCTGGTACGGCAGAATTGTTTTTAGTTATATTTTAATGTATTTGATGGAGGATATGCTGTTAGAGTAGGACTGATATGATACACTCTATGATTAAATAATTGTACACATACCCAGGTGGATTTTTAGTTAAAATAATGCATTTGAAGTTGTTAAATGGGCTTTTGTGCTAAGGGCTGATCAAGAGAGAAACGATATGTCTAGCATAACTGAAGCTTCGCTTTTGCTGTATATAAACGAGCCCAGAATTTGAATTTTCACATGCAAACCAGTTGTAATACCGTGGCATAGTGCTAAGTTACGAAAGACCGACACAGATCCATCCTACAAATGTACGAGATGTTTAGACTGATGTACAGCATGTCCTGGAATTTTGACTTAAAATTTTAGGATGAGAAAAGTGGCTGCAAAGTTCATGCTGTGCATTCNCACAGACTCCCATAAAGTGCAAAGCATGGATGGTCAAGTCTATGCTTATTATTGTTTTTTACACCACCGGTGTCGTGCATCGAGAGTTTGTTCTCCAAAGACACACTGAATGCCAAGGTTTACT
>KZ871109.1:53027-63278 GCA_003456935.1 Machilis hrabei | reverse complement strand
ATAGACATGCAGCATACTGTTTACGTATTATAAAAGTTGGACATTATAAGTCAAATAAAATGCCATCGATTAAAAAAACAACAACAACAATTAGCACCACAGAAAAGCAACAATACAGGTTGAACTGAAAACTATAATTTTAACTAGCAGAAACTATCGTTTTGATAGCGTACTTTTTCAGTTTTCAGATGTAGTAGAAGACAACTAACTTTATGTTTTGAATACAACTTTATTTTCTAGAACTGCAGAATGTAATAAAGGGTTGAAAGATCAAAATTTTACAGATTCCATTTTAAAGTTAAAGTGACAGTTTTTATGTCTGGCATGTTTTTTTAACTATTCATAATTTTGAATTCAATTACGAGGGTTATACTGTACGCTCTTTACTAAACGCCTTCCGAATACCTGGGATCAGTATGGGTTTGGACATTCTCTTATGTTCANAATAAGATGCTATGTACGATAATCATCTTTTCCATTCTCAGTTTGTAGTTCTTAAGTTGTTTCTTTGAAGACATTTTCTATTTATTCTTTCTCATTTTTGTCCACAAAAGAAACTTTGTTTTAGTAAGCTAATAATCTGGAAGTACTCTTTGTCACAAGTACGGCTTTCTGGCAAATTAATGTTTTCATAAGTATTATAGAATAAACCCATTAAATTCATTATAATTAGTTACATTCTGTTCTTCATGTTTCATAGGAGTTAATTCCCCAAAGGCCTGAAGCATCATCTAAGTACTGTACTTAAGTTTAAAGATATATGCGAGTAGTACACCCTAATTAAATGAAGAGATTTCGCTCCATTAAAAGTGTAAAACTTTAAATCAAGTAATTTATGTGAAGCTTTTTATTTAAAAATCAATGAATTTTATTCAAGTATGTAAGTGAAAATTTAATGTCCACATTTGCTTTCTAGTAAGTGAGCATACTCAAAGTGAGTTTTCCATGATGTTTTACAAAACACGACACATTATGTGACTAGATAAACTGTAAATTAAAAGCAGTTTCATTTGTTAGTAGTGCATGTGTTGAAATTCATTATGTACACTTTTTATCTGCAGATCAGGCTATACCAATACAACTAACTGGAGAACAAAGATGAACACGGTTTAGAAAGTTTAGATACGCAGGACCAATGTGAAATAAATTATGTACATTGAAAATGTAAGTTTTAAATTTAGTAATGTTGAAAACCCCTGATTTTGAATTTTCGACCTTAGAACTGTTCCCCATTATAGTTAAAATTAGAGTTAAAAATCAATCACTCATTAACACGAAACTATGCAGTATATATTAGATGGATAATTTGTAATATCTTCGGAAAAGTAATTTTAGGAATAGGTCTGAGACACAAACGACACAACGTTAATAAAATACAGGTAAAAAATAACACTTAGAATATTTTTACTTAACTTTGAATATATTTACGAAATTTTAACAAACATACAGTGAGTGATAAAAAATGTAAATAGACACCTCCGAGGACAAGCTGAGCCAATGTTGTTAAATTTTATCAGAATTTTTCTTAAAACAGAAAATATGCTTTGTTATTTAAATTGAGATGATTTATTCAAAAAAATATCTTGCCTATTAAATATGGCCAAATTAGTCACAATTTTGTATTCTTCTATCATAGACGAATGGAAGTGATACTTGAAATATGAATAAGTCTATGCTTTGTGTGTGTGTCTAAGAATTTATCTTGGATGCGTCACAAAATAGTATAAATATGTGTATCGTAAGTATTCAAACATTGCCATGACAGAAATGAAAACGGAGTTTGCTGTGCATTCTTTAAAGTTATGGGTTCTGCTTCTTCTTTTTTTTTTTTACCTAAACACATTTCTATTTTTAACGAGTCATTGTATAAACAAATTCAGATATTCAAGATTTTTACATGATATTATTATGTGATACAGATATTGCAGGCATACAGTTGAAACATGTTCATAAAAGAGTAAAGTAGTCGTGGACAGACTTTTTGATCTAGTGATCTACTCTAGGGAAATAAACACTCTCTGGATTTACCGGTTTACCAAGGGTTGATAATATGCACGTGTTTTGGATTAAAAAGCACAACAAATTCTTAAATAATAATACAAATTAGTTTTTATTGTAGTATAAGAATGTTAGATATAAGAGAAGACAACATTTCATAGTTTAAAACTAAAGTTATTCACAAGAAAATACAAATCATATAAAGTGAAACATTATTTTCTGACTACCTACCTGACGTTGAAGTTGACGCATGACACTGAATATATATTGCTGGTTTTAAAATTAGCCAGCAATGAGACACGGTTGAAAAGGCCTACATCTTGATTATATTAGAAAGAAAGAAAAGAGATTTCTTACCATACACCGTAAGTCTATGTCTTTTAATATTTCGCCGGGATATGCGCCCCTGGCTTCATCAGAAAATCACTGCATTCACGTTGTCAACAAAGTAGCCATCGTGAATGCAGTGATTTTCTGATGAAGCCAGGGGCGCATATCCCGGCGAAATATTAAAAGACAAAGACTTACGGTGTATGGTAAGAAATATCTTTTCTTTCTTTCTAATATAATCATGTGTGCCTACACCTGTTTCCGCAAAAAACTTAAAAAAAAAAGTCTTCATCTATTAGATTTCAAAGTTAACATATATAATTTGATATACTGTGGTATATACTGATTCAAAGGTATTGTGGGTGGAGGTCAATGTTGAACGATATAGGTATTATGCTCCGGCTAGGTGGACAGACGTATCTTATGGCTTTTAGTNTAAAGCCTTGTTTACATTGGCATAGTAAATGGGTTAGTTACTTCCCGTATGGCAAAGTACTTGTACCAGCAATGAGGACAGGAAAGTGATTGGCTACCCAGGCTATTTAATTACCTACTAACCATCCCCACCACCCGCATCCCTCAAAGTCAGCACAACTAATCTTTAAACTAGCCCAAAAATACATTTCATATGTTTTTTAGAACTCTAAAAGGAGAAAGATGTAATATAGAATATTGTTTTGTGTGGTGAAACCTGGTAAACATATTCAAAGAAAATTGAGCCATAGTGTCAACATTTATTAATGATACAGGTTTTGCATTCACATTTTATTTTGACCCTAAAAGGTCAAATGACTAATAAAAAATGAGGTGGTTTGGAATAAAAAATATTAAAAACTTTATTTTCGAATGAAGTATACAGTTTATAACATATACATACGGTATACTAAAATGCGTACATATATATTTTTTTTACAAACTGCATGGACTTGCATAGCCTTTGAAACACCTGAAACTAAGGAGATTCAAAGTTATTAGTCGGTTTTTAATTTTATTTACTCGCACCAGCTACACATACATGTTTGTCTCTTACAGCAACACCGCTGACATTCTGTGCCCACAGTTAGACTGACACTTTGCACTGGAANCTTCAATCTTATGTCACTATGTGATGATCTTAAATATGTAGTTTCATCAGAACAAGTGAANTTTGACGGGAAGGATCATCCATCTTGAATTCTTGCATGTCAAATATAAATACTGCAGTATATCCCCAATANGTTGGTTCTTCACATTTTATTTAATTGCTTACCCTGAGAAAGTCATTTTACTTAATTTAGCTGCACTTGTGAAATGTGGGTTAACATTTTTCTTCGTACACAATCGAAGCAATGGTCTTCGAGGTACTTGAAACTGTCTTGTTGCTTAAAATATCCCATTTTCAATTCTCGAACTGCTTTATAACTCATTCCAAGTTTTTTGCATTCACCTTCAACTTATGTCATAGTCTGCTAAACCATTGCTACCTAGTAAGATCCTAGATTTTTTGATAACAATTTCGAATGTAATGGCAGAAGAAAAATTAATAGTTTTAGAAATATACTTATAAAATGTATTTGGAAAAACTGTTAATTTTCGAAGGCGCAATATGGATATATATTGGTCAGGTTATACCATTTACTCAAGCGACAAGAGAAAGGGTATGNTTTTCATTCATGACCTATGAAAACTACACACGTTACCAAGTTTCTCAAATCCAATTTCGATACAACTGAACACTCACACCGGAATGTACAAGACAATTCAAGGGCAACGACACGAAGTCACTGTTAACAATTGTGCATCTCCAAGTATGGCCACTTTTCTATACTTTCTGAACATTCAACATTTCCCACATAGTGTGAATTGTCACCCCCTCCTCTTGTAATCTATTAAGGTTTGCATGATACGTTTTAATTAATTGTAAAGCTAACTTAAGGTCACTTCAAAGATTTCTTGTTCACATTACATTATTTATTCTTACGTATTACATTCTTCTCTATTTCAGAATTTTATTATTATCATTTTCTAAACTTCCTAGAAAAATTGTGGAGAAAATGTATTT
This sequence comes from Machilis hrabei, assembly GCA_003456935.1. NCBI lineage: Eukaryota > Metazoa > Arthropoda > Insecta > Archaeognatha > Machilidae > Machilis > Machilis hrabei. The sequence continues at coordinate 58,909 of KZ871109.1, read as the reverse complement.
NAACAGTTTTCTATTTAAGTTACGACATAACATGGTTTTAACGGTTGTATATTAATATTAAATGCATTTAGGAGAGTTTTACTGGGAGTGGCAGAAAAAGAGGAACCAGTCTATATTTTCCAATTCAGTTTTTGTTTAATTATATATTATGTTTGAAAGGTCAAGTGGTATTTCAAAACCATTAACCCCGGGTTAGATATAACACAGTAACAATCATATCCTGGATAAAAGTTATAATGCTGTCATTCGTGCTGATGTAGGAATGGTAAATTCTATTCGAGATATCATATGAAACACATTTTATGTTCATCTATTCGCATGTGCTTTCTGTCAACATATTCTTAGTAATTTGGCATCCATATTAATTATAGTATAACGCTATTAATTCGATTTAAAGTTTTGTTTAGTGAACAATGATTCAATTCATACATACACACTTGAGTAATCATGTACGTCAGTATAAAATCACAACACGTGGGCTGTTTCAAGCTTTATAGTTTCCAACCACTTACCATGCATAAATCCAACATCTGATTAACCATTTTATTGTTTTTGACACAATATGAGACTGTTATTCATGTCTTAAATTTGAAAGACTGTGCCGTTTTTGCATATTCTCACGTTATTCTGTTTTACGAAAACCTTTTTGCAATTTGGAGACAAAAGATAAATTTAAGATTTATATTGANTATCTTTCTAGTAATCTTGAAAATTGCCAGCATGAAGAAATATCCATCTTCCTTACGGCTCCAGTTCAGGAAATGAGATTGCAGTGTACGCTAAATTTGTTGTTTTTCGAGTGAGAATATTCCAGTCTGGAATCTCTCTAACACATTTTAGAATTACACATTCCCATTCATAGTCCTGTCTCTTTCGAGCATCCTTGGAAGCCGTAACCATTTCTCAATTCCATTTGGACAACAATGAGGTTTGTTTCAGAAAGCAAACAGAGAGCATTTGTGGAGCCCAAAAGCGATAGCGGAGGAGACGCCTCCGAGGCTTCCTTCCGTCTTCACTTTACCACAAATCCCTACGGGAGCCTACCCCAGCGACTTCAAAACTCTCTAAACCAAACGCATATCTCAGTGCTTTGGCTGTTTACTTTTCTTTCAGTGCTGTGATACCTAGGTATATGCTTCAATGTGCAATAGCTTAAAAAAAGGAAAATATTTCGTATTTTCTGCGATATGATAATGTGTTGACATTACTGCTATTTGAACAGGATCTGCAGCAGAGCTGTGGATTGTTTTCTTTGTAATCAGGAATGTTGTTTAACCTCTTCTTGCCTGAGCATAAGCGTTTACTCTCTTTGTTTAGAGAGTAAACCTCCCTCTGGGGTGCGGAAAGTGGTAAATCTTTAGCTAGTTCAGAATATAAATGAGAAAGGCCAATCAAACGATATCCTCCTCCTATACACANACTGGTAATTAGCAGTTGTCAAAAAATCGAGTTTTTCACGAATCGTCAATTCGTTTGCTATAAAGATTACTCTCAGATAGGAAATTATTATCATTAATTAAATAATAAATTAACACAATATGTTTATTGGCAATCTAATTATTTCGATTGATGTCACTTGTGCTTCACCAAAGGTCTGACATACTTAAGTCACTAACGGAAAATATGTCGTGAANGTGCTTATAGTGAGTGTCAACACTGAATAAAGTGGTGCGTTTAATTTGTAATACTAACTTTAAAATATAACTGAATTTGGCGGGTTTATCACACGTTTTACGTTTAAAGTATTTTTAAAATAAAGTCGAATGACACCGCTTACACATATTAATTTAAAGTCACTTTCGAATTAAATGTACCTTAATTTTTCCAGTTCTATATGTAAGTTCCTTTGTACCTTTTTTTTCGAATTTTCACTGTAGAAAATAGAGCATTATATTTTCTGTGACCGTAATATAATTTCGTTAGTAGCAAATATGCATTGTGAATTTGTTTTGTAAAACGCTGGTTGTCAAACTTCTGGTGGTTCACAAGAACAATTCTACATTCTGAGATATTCGAAGAAAAATACACCCTTGCTAGGCAGTCGAAACCATAGTCGTTGGAGATATATTTTTAAGTGCATCTTATGAAGGGCAAATCACTAATTATAATTACTGTAAAAGAATGCTTTGAGTGAATATCTGTCATATATATAAAATAAACTCAGAACTACTTCCTGAATGGATGGAGCACTCCTGGTTGACGAAACCATGCCTCTCTCAAGTCCTTTAATAAATGCATCCTACGGCGGTATTTCTTTAAGTCTTTCTTACACGTTGGAATTGAAAAAAGTTTATAATTAAATAAACATTGTCTTATTGGGTGAAAGAAGTACATCTCCAATAGTTTTTTTTTTAGGTAGCGGAGTAAGGATTGCAAAATATTACAAGATCAGCTGAACAGCTTCCTTAGNTATGTTGTCATTTAATATAAACAAAGAAATAATTGTATTCCATATGTGCTTGTACTTGCGGAGCATACATCAATTTTGTATATGTATTATGCCATTAATGAAACCCATATATTAAGTGTACCAAAAGCTATACGGTTAATTTTATTTTTTTATTTACAATATTGTCTATAATTCGCACACAGCTAAGAAGATGCAAGCATAAATAACTTGTATATGTTTTTGTTTAATTATTTTAATTATTTTAAAAATATTTTTGCATTTTAAACTGGACTTTCTGAAATTACAACAATTTTTGTTGTGTTTTCGTTTGGTTGTGACACCATATTTACTGGCTTTCAATAAATGTGGTAAATTGCTATTGTAAACCACTGAAAGCCTATACATAATTAAAATGAATCAACAAATTTAGCTTTATGGAAGCTTCATCTTTTGAATCTCGTCATTTCTCTGGGTTTTTACGAGCTATAAGTAAAGAGAAGTCTGTGATGCGGAAGAGTGATAGCAAAGGATAGCAAGAAGGCCAAAACAAGAGGCGGCACGAACTATTTTTGTCTTTTACTTTTTGTTTCATTGCCCATAGAGTTCCACAGCGATCAGATAGAATATTAATTATGGCTGCCAACACACTGTTGGTAGCGGCAGCGCTCCATGCAGCAGCAGACAAATGTCCTCTGGGAAAAAAGACAAAACATGCAGTTGAAAAGACACGTTAATGCTTGATGCTACGCGGCCTCACCAAATCCATTTTATCCCTTTTAAAAATCCGTCCCACTTGTTTGGCGATGTGGAAATTATGATGGTGATACAAACAATGGCTAATCGACAGAACACTGTTTCCAGTCCAAGCCGTAACAAAATCGATAATTTAATGCGAGTGACGTAATCGTATCCGCAACGTGTTTTTCGCTTGTCTAAGCGTATATAATTATTTGAGGGTATATTTAAATTTATGCCGAAAAACTTTATAACTTTCGTGAAATTGTAGTAAGGATTATTTACATTTTTAGTTATAATCCGCGTTGAGTTTGATATTATATTACCTTTTTGTTTGGTCCGTACAATTTTCAAACAAACACATTGATAATCAAAATCTCCGTATGCAACAGGGACACCATTCCAACAAAGTTCAAATGAAAACCATTCCTGTGAAACATAAACGTCATAAAAAAATATCCTCTTAACCTCACATATTAGTAACGTAAATTAGCAAGAGTAATGTTCAGTAGTAAAAATAAATTCTTGGCTCTTTGACCATATTATGTTTATTTTTACATAAAGCACTCCTTGGGCTTGCTATTTTGTTTCAGTAAAGCAAAGCATTGTATCCACACATAACATCATATACCACGGTGAAATTTGAGGAACATGAATGTTCTACTAATGAAACGGCCTGTTCAATTTGCTGCTATGTAGCCCAGCGATTACGTTTGAAACATTATAAGTGGTAAGTTTTATTCCACCGGTTTTGTTCTGTCTTATGAACTCAATAGTAGTAAAGTGAAGTTATTCTACGAAGTATCTCTACGAAAGCCTGAAACGTCACCTAGAAACGTTACTGCTGCTAGGCATACTTGTTACCTGTCATCATGTTATTATAGCTGGTGTCACCCCAAAAGCTAAACAAACAATTTTAATTGTTTACAGATCAGTTCTAACATTTCATAGTTTATTAGTGGTCCTTGAACTTTGCTGACTAAGAATATATAAATAACAAATAGTAAGGGGTCAATATGTTATTTGTATAATTCTAAATGTTTACTTTTTTTTACTAGACATTGAGACAAATTAATGGTTGTATGCTTTCAACAGCAGACTTAAATTATGTGCTCTGCTTGTGTTGTAATTCCATATTTATGTTAAAAAAATACTTCGTAAGGGCTTACGTACAATGCATTAGTTCATGATCACGTTTCAATAAATTTACAATGTTGTTCCCAAATGTTATCCAAAATGACACATTAGAATGTAAGTAGTAATTCTCTAATTTTTACTTGCGTCTACAAGACTATAGCAACTATGCGCTCATGAATCTCAGAACTATGTTCCTTCTGAGCCGACTATTTGAAGCGACATTTTTTCCTTAAAACATTTTTATTTCTCAAAATTTTTTTAATAAATTGTATTTTTTTAAATAGATGATGTCAAAACTAATAATAGGTTTATAAGAGTTAAAAAGAAGTTTATGGCCAATGTTAATAAAGCACAAAAAATTACGCGAAAAAGAAACGTCAGACCCAAAAACATCTCAGCACATCTTCGACTCAGAAGTCAGTGAGGAATTAATTCCTGAATTCATAAGTGCGAATATTTTTTATTATGTATTGTCACGAGTATTTTTTACTTTTGAGCTGAATTTTGTTTTTCCTTTAGTTTTTGCACTTAAGTCGTGACTAGGGAATTTTGTCTGTATCCTTTTAGTTATGCAAACCACTGGACAGACACGACTAAGTATAAATTTTAAAGTAATTGTGTTGATAAGAGTATGTGTAANAACCTTCTACTTGGGAGAAAAGGGGGTAGAAGCAGTGAAGGTACGTTCATTTTTACTGTTGATTTAAAGTAAGCGATGCTTTTGGTTTTGTACTCGTTGATAGAACGAGATTTGGACTCGCGTATTTGTGAAGCAGTTTATTAGTCGCCGTTGCCCGGTTCATGGGGAACTTTTGGCAATCTATAGTCGGAATAGTTAAAGTAACATTCTTTACCAAAGTACCGTTGTGGTTACTATTAGAGGCGCATACTGTAAANCTTTGTAGTCCTGTTGACCTATTATTCGATCGCCGAAATAGTCATTTGTGTTTTGGTGCTAAGTGTTGTAAGTAAACGTTTTGTAGTACTTTACGGTGAATGGACCATTTCTTTTGCGTTATTGTTTTTCTCAAGCTATTTTTTCAACGTTCGAGAANTTACATTTTGTTTTATGTGAGAAGTTACCTTTTATTTCAACTGCAAGTTAAAGTTGTGAAATAGCAGTGAAAGCGCGTCATTTTTAATAAGCGCCACGATACGTTTGTGGAACCTCCTCTGGCCTCAAGTTTCTTCCCCATCTTAATTTCAGTACCTACGAGTGTCTGCCCTCTTACGACACAATTGNGAACTGGTACTACATTGCATCCAGAGGTTATTCCTGTAGCCAAGAGTAGCAGTGGAGTGTCGCAGTTTGGTTGTTGTCGGCCTCAGAGAACTCAAACAGTGGGAACGAGAGCTGAATATCTTCCCGACTGACGTTGGTAGTTTGAAGGCCTGTGGGAATCTTAGAAGAAGTTCACCATTTGAAAGATCACCTGCTTCATTTGAACCAATTATTGAGGAGGGTATTTTTAATGCTGGTCAATCCTTGTTTTTCAAGATAAGTTACGTTTGCTTGAAATTATTGAAGTACTTTATGTGTGAAGTGAATAATAAAGTGCTGAACATTCATTCTGTAGTGACTGTTCAGAGTGTTTTGAATTTGAAACTTCTGGTTACATTT
>KZ871108.1:29181-41272 GCA_003456935.1 Machilis hrabei | reverse complement strand
ATCATTTCAACATTGCCTTTCCTGGCAGTGAAATTATTGCCATAGAAAAAGGCTGACCAAAGAACAGCCTGCCATCATCTAATTTCCTAACAACATTAACAGAATTAAGGACGTGATGACATTTTTCAAAATTTTCTCTAATATTCTAAAAGCGGACTAAAAGGACTCTTGTATGCTTAAATTGTAACATTGAAATTGTAATTGAATATCTTCNTAAAGAAACAGAAAATTTGTTGAGTAAAAGTATGATTATTAATAACCTGGCTGGCTTTTTGGTGTAAGGAAATAAATAAACGCTAATCAGGACTCTTCATTTTACAAAACTGTAGCTGTTTGCAATTGACAAGTTACAAAAACAATGTTTTTACACATTTCTTAAAATGGTAAATTTTGATATGACCTGTCTTAACAGCTGTACCATTGTCATATGAATAATATTCGAGTGACATAATAACGAAACGGCATATTCTGAATTGGCTGTTTTGTCAAAAGTCTGGAAATGTGTAAAAAATGTTGAATAATAATTTGTTCATACATTTAATTGAATTTTTTATTGTTACAATTAATTGTACTGAGAAATTAACAGGGGCTGGATGATATCAATTTCTCAGTAAAATTTAACATTGTTTATAAATTATGCAAATAAAATAATCTGTTTTGTGCATCTGCAGAAAGTTAAGAAAATGCTTGATTTTAAGAGCCACAAAATTTAATTTTTCAGTAAATCGTATTTTAATTGCAAAAATTTGAATTATTTTTTATTTTTGTGTGCAAATGTTTCCAAACCCTTAAACATATATTATAATGAATTGTGATTCAAAGACATTACTTAACTACTTCTAGCTTAAGTTGCACTGTTTGTACACTTCATATGAATGTATTAGCAAAGTGTAGCAAGTTGCAAAGTGTTGTTTGTGTGTCAACATTTGTATTATAGTAAGGTACTTTTGGACATACTGTTTGGTTGCATTAATTTTGTATGCAGTAGAAAGGGATCACATTATTTGCATGCATTGGAGAACATACACATTTTGAAACTACTGGATTATCAGCTGCAAAACTCATTTGAGTTGCATGATTTTGTGTCTGATGGTCTACATGGTCTGATCAAAACGTATCAGGACTATTTTTCTTTTAAACCGGTAGGAGCGGGACTCAGTGAGGAGTATACTTGGACCTTAGTGACCATGCGTGAATTTTTTCAGCAGCGCCTTCCTAACCATTTGCTGCAGAGCAATACCAATTTATAGACGTGTACCCCATGCTCGTCGCATTTTTATTTCGATCCATGATGACCGAGCATCGTTATTGCAACTAATCATTGTCAACAAATTTGTGACACATAATCTGAAACCATCATAAAGATTGGACAGGCTTTTGACAATGAAGCTGTGGTTGATATGCAAATTAAGGACTGCTACTATAATTTAAAAAAATAACCAAATGTTAGTGGAGAGCAACTATCATGTTGGCAGGCCTTCCGTAAGCAGGAATCCGGAAGTGCAGTGTCCTAGAATAAGTAGTGGTTAAAAGCCCTATCTCGCCCGTGGAAAAAAATGTGAAGGTTTTGAATGCCAAATTTGATTAACTCGAGATGTTAGGTGCTGCCATCTAATATCTGATGCAGTACATATTTCATCTTAATATATGATTCTGTACATATTTCATCATATTCCTTCATATATTTGTCATATTTTAACATTTTGTATAAAATAAGGCTAACACTGAATCTTTTATATGACAAAAAATGGTGATTAAATACGTAATTACGAGGCGAAACTTATTTTAAGAAAAAAAAACAGCATCAGCTATATTGAAATGTGTACAAAAATGGATAATAGTTGGCAGCGCCTTCCATCACAAATTTATCTCTTTTGGCATCTGCATAGCGACAAAAAGTTAATTTGAGATTTACATACTACTTATTCTAGACTACTATACCGGAATTGATGGAGAAAGTGTGTGCCTTAGTTATGGAAAACCACCATTTAACGATAAGAGAATTTGAAAATCACTTGTCCTTGGTTACGGCTCGACACAAGTGATTTTGTCAAGCGCCGGACTGCAGCAAAATGTGTGCCCATGACACCAGAATTTTTTTGAGAAATGCAAGATCCCACAGGTCTGGCAAACTCCTTAATGTTTTGACTTAGCTCCTTGAGACTTCTGTAAGACTTCTGACCATTCTCTAAATGGAAAATTCCACTGAAGTGTTTGAGATTTGAGGGCACAAAAGAGAAAACTACATGTCATGAACACGCAGTACACTACTGCAAATACGTGCGGCTCTGGACAGGCTGGCACTGCTGAAAAAATTCACGTTTGCACACTAAGTTCCAAGATTACGCTCCACCGAGTCCTGCTCCTGAGCTTCTAATGGTTTANAAGAAAAAAAATAAGTCTGGATCAGACCACATCAAGTTTTGTTGTGGAAGATTACTAAAATCAAAGTGTGGTAACTTTTGGTACTTGGTAACAAACAATCTTTCCACTAGTTTTTCGTTACTTAGGGATTACTCAATCGTAACAGTTGTAAGTGCTATTGTACTATTTGGTTAAGTCAGTCCAATAATGTTGAAGTATCGTATTGGTTTCAAGTTAGCAGCGGCATTATTGTTTTAGCCCGAATATAAGGTTCACCTGTAAATATATACATATAAATATATTTAAATGAAAATATTACATACATAATTACCAAATTTTTACTAAGCATCTAGTTCTAAAATCCTTAAAGAGTGTAGATAAGTTTACTTCACTGACCGAAAGTATCTGGAAACTCCGTACGTTTGGAAGAAGTGGCTGTGTACATCACAAACACTGCTCATACAGGAATAAAAGGTACCAAATGGCTGTAGAAATGTAGTATTCAAACCCTAATAGTGGAGTGGGTCGTTTGAAAAAACTCTGAGAATTGAAACATTGCATCATCATCTTTGCAGCAAGTCAGTTCATGAAATTTCTATCCTGCTGCAACTGTAAGTTACGTTATTATGAAATAGAAATGCAGAGGATCAACAACAGCTCAACCNNGAAATTGGAGGCCACAGAAATGCACGGGCTGGGATCAATTGCCTCGTGCTATAAAGCATGGTGTGCAAAAATCATTGTCGTACGGCTGCAACAATCGTTTCAAAATTCCAGAATGTTTTACTGAGCAGTGCCAGCTAAAGCACTATCTGACAGGAGCTGAAAGAAGTTGGTTTCCATGGGCAAGCAACCACACCCAAGCCAAAGGTTAACGCTAAGTGTCAATTGGAGTAGTGTGAAGCAAGCTTGATGCCAATGGATTCTGGAGTGATGAAAAATGCTTCCTACACTGGAAGTTGGACAGACTAGTTTGTTTTGCAGAAGACCAGAGAACATTGTATGCCTGAATGTGTAGTGCCAGCTGTCAAATTTGGTGGATGGGGCATAATGGTTTGAGGCTGTTTTTCATGGTTCTGGTTGGGTTTCTTGGTTCCAATTACAGACACACTTAATGCATAGACCTATGAAAATTACCAACTTTGTGGCAACATTTTGGGAAAGNACATATATGCTGTATGATCATGACAGTCCATCTGTTGTGACAGGTGCAAAATCACTTATGACCCTGGCTTACCAGGCCCAAAGAATTACACTGAGTCCCCAAGAAATGGGATCTCTCGTATACTATTCCTCAACAGGAAATTACTACAGAAATGATTAAAAGGTGAAAGAAGTTAGGTGAACATTCATAGGCTACATCTACACTTTAGTAGCACAAATTAATGCTAGATAGCTCAGGCTAAAATGAGACTGGTACTAATATACCAGATCAACGGTAGGTGGGTAAAAGGTCGGTTGTTGTAATAACAAGCGAAGAGAAAAGAAGGAAAAAAAAACTATTTTGCCATGCAAGTAGAAGGCACCAGATACACTAGAAATAATTCAGCCATTTATCGACATGAAGCTACTATAATAGGGTGTGAAAATAGGGAAGTAAATTGAAGTACAAATAGGTTCAGCGTTAACACGAGCAAACAAATGTTGCTTTATTTTTGTTGGATACACAATAGCAACAAATGATAGCCATAGGGCTGAAATGTAAAGCATTCAGCACTCCATCAATAATATGCCAATTTCCATCTAAGACGGAGAAGACAAGAATGATAATATGACCTATAGTCGAGTTAACACAATCNCATCTGAGAACTGTCATGGTAGACGAGTTGCTACGAACATCGCCAAAACGAAGAAAAGCTCACAATCCCCAACAGGCAACAGATATGTTGAAAACACAGTATTNTAGTACTGTTCTATCAGCATAAAAAAACAAATACTAGCAACCAACTTAATAATCAGTAACGGAATAGGATATGCATTTCAGTGTTAAGAAATGTCTGGGTAGGACTGTAGATGAATGGAAGGAAGCTAGAGGGAAATGGGGTGTGAAAAGGCTTGACAGAAAGTGACATTAACAACAACAAAAAACAGTTACTAGATTACTCCTGATGAACTGAATGCAGAAGCGATTGTACAAAAAAATTCAATTCAAACTAACATATATTGATAATTAACAACAAAAGTCGATCGACAGCCAGAGACTCATCTACATCATCATCATCATACCCTGCAATCAACCGGTAAGGTACTTGGCAGGTAAGGTACTTGGCAGGCAACACTTCTATAACTCTACCAACCCATACTTCTGCTTTAACGTAATCTTCCCGTGTACTTCAGCTACAAGCTAGACCATGAAAATAGATCCAGTACACCCTGGCAACTTGAAAACTAGANGGGTCAGATATTAGCTTGAAGAAGCGCATACATACATAATCATTACTGAAAGGCTACTTCCCTAATTTGCCTATACAATCAACACGACTCAATTTAAGGCAACCAAAAATATTTTTTAAGTTAAATTCGGTTTATACATTGGCAAAGCAGATGATGGAACTGCCAAGGAAATTTTACACTAATTAATTTGACCCATCAAAACATCCGTATGGCCTATACGGCAAAAGCCTAATAGCCAAAGCAATTACTTATGAAAGGCACAAAAGAAAATATACATGAACCTATACCAACTAAAACTCATTATGGCTTACTGGGAGGCTAAAGTGTTAAAAATGACCTTATCCCACTTAAACCCAATATCAACTTATGTACCAACTTTTGAATTTAGGAATTGTGCAATATTGAAAGTTCATAAAAACAACAACAGTTCCTTCACGATGACACACAGAAATTGGGAAGCACTCGACCTTCGGTCTAGACTGAAACACTGGCAATAAATCAGAAACGTTCTCAACTGATAGGTCTGTCTGTATGGCACCCATGGACGTGACGATCAACACCAGGCAATGGAAACAGTGTATGCGATCAATTTGACCAGTCGTCCAAGAACAAGGTGAAGTGACAATGGCAAAACGATGACTCTCCCGTTATAGGTCTGGCGACAGAGCGCTGTGGCGACTGCAAATGTNATAGATCTTCCGTCCTAGGTCTGACAGAGCGCTTACCAATATGGCACTTTGGTGACGGCAAAGTGATTACCAACAGGGTGAAAATGATTAGCTCCACAGGATACGAGCTGCTTAAGTAGTTTCGTAGAACATCACGTGATGCAACAAATGCAAAATGAAAACATTTACAACTTTAGTTTGAATACACAACACAAGGTGTGATACGAGTAACAATTGAATAGAGAGCTCTCTCGAACTAAATTTTACATAGCCTACTATGAAAAAAATACAAGAAGCTGACCTCAGGTNGTTTCAATGCTAAGCAAAAAAGAAAGTCAACATTTTAATTTCTACCGCATCAGACCAATTTGCACAGAGCCCCTCTTTTTGAAATGGCATATTTGACAGTACTTGCGTATGACGAACCAATATGGTGGCCAAGGGGTCCAAGGCTTTGGGCAACATTCATAGTGGGGTGTGGGTTTTCTATCTTGCCGAGTGTTGCATTGTGAGTACCCTCTTTTATTACTTCTTCGGTACATCCTTAACTACGCTTAGTAATACATGGTAAAAGGTAACAAAATGCACTGTACTAATATTCAAATTAGATAATTATTAAAAGTGTAAAAATACTAATGTTTTTAAAACTGATGTGGAGTGAAATGGTGCAGCTTATACATGGACCAATACAGTAATATGAAAGGAAAGATGTTGGTTTTGAGAAAAAGATATTAAGAAGTAACTTGCAGAAAAATAAAATACNTGAAACAAGTTTAAGTTTCGGTTCATGATACGAATTTTTTGGGTAGCTTTTACCATTAGCCAATATGGCCGAGAGCGCACACAGCAGCAATGATGTCACGTGGAGGAAGCTTGATGTGTGTGAGGAGCAAGGAAGACTTTAGTAATAAGTAAACTAAGTTAATGTTAGTATTTGTTACAAAAAAGTAGAATATTGTAAACATTTTCATTTGAAACTAGATATGTCGATTTATATTCAAGTTTGTTTTGTTAATCAGTTATACCTTAAAAAATTATATGAAAAATTGAAGCAACATTGGTAATAGACAAATTATGCTGTAAACAGTGAAATAATGAAGAAGAGATAAGAGAATCGTGGAAACATGAAAAGTTAAAATATATGTTTTTATTGGAACTAATGAAGAAGCACTTTTTTGTAGTGAATAGTTCACCGAATTACAGAGATACACAAAGTGATGGGAGTGGGTTCCGCCTCCTTTGTTGTGTGGGTAGTCTCGCTGAGAAGAATGGTCTTTCTTTGCTTGTGCACATAGACACACGACTAATTCTTTCCTTTACGAAAATTACAGGTATAACAATAAGGAAATTGAGAATAGTACTACAGCTTCAACAAGCAACTAATTTCAATCAAATCCTGACATACAAAAGGAAATCAATTCACCTGCTATTTCATGGATAACTACGTACAGAGAATATTGTAGTGTTAGCCTACTCTAAAATGGACAAAAGGAATTTTGATACTGTAACATGGAATTAAACCCTTCAGAGTACCAATCTCTACATACACAGATACAGTTAAACCCGTCTAAGCCTAAATGTCNTTCCAATATAGGTGCAAGGACGACAGCCTTCCATCTCGCCTCTCTTCACAGTTTGCCCACAATTCAGTTCTCCTTTCCACTGTTATCTCCCCTGCACAAGGACTATGCGCTGTGATGCGTAACATTACTAGAAATGTCCGTGCCTATGCACAAAATTACAATTAATCACTACTTAAACCTATAAGGAAAGGTGCTTATTCTATACAATATTACTAAATTATTAATGAAACTTCAAATAAATACCACAAAAGACCNAACCAGAATTATGACCTTATTTTCTAAATACACATCACGTACAGGTTCCAGTATTTAAGGCCTCGCTCGGCTCAGATGTGATTGTTACACGACCTAATTATTCTGTTGATCAAATATTGAGCAGTTAAAGTCTTCATCAGTTTCCTCTCATTATCTACAGGAAGTGTCTATAATTAGCAACTTTGCACATGCTACACATCCGTGTCATTTTCTCAACCATTATGTCAGAAAATAAAATATAATAGTAATTAATACATCAACTTTTAAAGATATAGCACATATATATTGATAGATTTTGTGTGTTAGTCTTAAGAGTACGTTTATTTTTGTTTTAAGTTCAGTCGTCGATTTACTTTGGTTTTTATCTTTTTATTTACTATTCCATATCNCCCATAAAACTTAAGTAGCCTTTGTTAAAATACTTTTAGCTTACAAAGTGCAAAGATATAACTATTCGTTTTGGACGAGGAGAATATTGTCTTTTCCTCTTTCTTCAGCTGTAGATTAAAGTATAATTACCACTGTAGCTTCAAGTTTCCATATCNTATGTAGTCGCTGATTAACAGAATGTAAATACATACAGTAAAATCTCATTAATACGTTTTGGAGGAGCCGTGACAAAAAAAATCATATAAAACGAAAAACGCGTGAAACATTATTACCATATTCCATTCCAGTTTAATGCCCTTTTTTTACCGCAGCTTGACTCCTACNTGTTTTAATGCACAAACATATTTTTAATAAAATGCAAATCCTGTTTTAAAAATTGTTTCATAAAAACAATCATATTTGGAGTGAAAAAAATAAAATTAGGACACACAAAGCAGAAACAAAGATGAAAGAGTAAACAACGAAGGGTAAAGATGAAGGAACATCAGGGAATTCAAAAAAGTCCATCACTTACTGCCCTGGTAACAGAAACCAGACTCAGTTTCCCATGGNAATGAATGGGGAGAGGGAAAAGAGGAGTTAGAGTCAGACTGACTACTTTTACTGATGGAATCATGANAGCAGGCAGCAACTCACTCTAACAACTAACACCTTTCTTCACATGAAGCAGTAACACGAGTCGAAAGATTCTTGAGAAATTATACTGGTAAAGAAAAAGATATTAAGAGAAAGCACAATGTATGATTGAGAAATGGATAACCTTGTTCTTACGAGGTTATTTTTGGGAACTAAATTTAAAGCCTATCTACCGGGAATAGAAAACGTATTGACGAGATTTTACTGTATCNGTATATTTACTTTGAAAATGAAAATATTTGTTTTTTTATTTATGGTGATATAATTTTGTAATATGTACTAACAGTAATTTGCTTATNAAAATGTGAATGAAAGTCTTCTTTGCTTCTTTTTTTGTTTCTTGCACATCAAGCTTACCTCCATGGGGGTGTCCAGATTACTTTTCCAGGTTCGTCGCATTGCTCAGATTTCCCTAAAAGGTTTCAGTCAACAGCCTAAGAGGTCCTCTTTTGTGTTCGGCGTTCGTCAGGTTGCGATCNGACTGGGGCGTTGGTTCGAGCAATCTGGCACTTGAAATGCTTGGTGCTCTAACACTTAACAGACCAGTACTGGCAATCCCATTCCTTAAACCCCCCAACGTTAGGGTGTCTGAGCGTTGGTGATAAAGTCCCACTCCAGTGGTTGCGAAACGAGTCCAGAACCATTACTATGGTATATCCGAAAAATCTACCTGCCCTAAACAATAGGTGTACCTATCTAATAGAGCNGAAGTGTCTTTTATCAGCTAGCTCAGTTGAGCATGTAGACTACTGACGATTTTGATTTTTTACATTTATTCCCACTTTACACCCTGTTCATTATGTAGTCCTGAGTAACACGTGNTTTAGTATCAACACACCCCTTACACCATATTAAGAGCATATAGTAGACCATAATCCGTTGTAGTACGGTATCTATTTATCAAGTCTGATACTATCTTGTGATCAATTTAATATTTAGAATACCTTTAGGACAACTTTCTTGTAACCTGTCGACCAGCTTGCTACCTCATATACTTTTGAATTACAGCTGTTAACACATAACATAATGTTGGCACCCTTCAGAAGTAACTGTCTGTCCTCTTAGTAAATGAAATGGTAAATCACCTTATTCAACAACCAATAGTTTCATAGACAGTTGAATAATCAAATGGGTTCTTATTAAGGTCAAACCATTTAATATCTGGCTAGTAGATATAATGTTGAGTAGTTGTTAACATAGGTCATCTATTTTATCTAGCCAATGGTTCGTTNACCTTTTTCATCGACGTAGANAACAACTTTATCACCACTTGCGTGTTAATCAAAACCAACGAGGGTTTACACAATGGCACATCTTGCATCTCTGAATAATCAACAAATCTTTAAAATGTTCAATGTGTAATAGATTCTATTCTATGAGCTCATGAATCACCATATTACACTATACCTCATTTTCTAGTTTGTTGTAACAGTAGTTCATTTGAAATACTGCTCTTACTCCATATATCTTTCGGTCCTACTATTCCATTCAGCTCTTTACATCCTCATCTTGCCTTTCAGTGATTTGACCAGTAGTCTGTGTGTTGTGCTCGTGCTTTAGAATATTAGTGGTGACTTCACCATGGCTCAAACAATAATTTCTCTTGAGTTTCTCCATGCATCTACTCTTAAAACAGCTGTTTCATCAGCCACATTTGTGAACAAATAGTATTCGCTCTCACTATTGCTCAGGAATTCGTTTTATACGGGTTAAATACCTGTTTCTTTATTCTGGTTAAGTAATGACTGCCTCCTNCTTTGGTGTCTTTCCCAAATACCCAGATAATGTTCCAGTACAATCCTATAATCAATTCAACTCAAAACTTACTTTGATTCAGTCTTCTGAGTTTGTGGTTTCCTTAGTCGTCTCTCACCTCACAACGGGTAGTAAATGGCTTAATATACTTTTTGTAATTTTTCATCAAATCCAGATATAATAATATTATAATGGAAAAAATATTTTAATGCTCGGGAAGCAGGTATATTGACTGAAATAAAATTGTTATTTTAACCGAGGCACTTTTGTGTTCGGTATAAAGCCCCCAAAATCTCTGTACCCGGATGAAATGTAGTGACATCACAGATGTAACCTGAGCCCAAAATACAAATGCTCCCTACGTGACATCATTCCTGCTGTGTTCTTTCTACCATATTAGAAATAGTAAAAGTTTCCTGGACATTTATCAGGATTCGTTAAAGCTAGAGCCTCCATGAAAATTAACTGAGTGAGAATGGACGAATTTATAAAAAAAAAAAGTGCAAATATTTGAATTTTAGGTTAGGTAAGTAAGGCCTTATTAAAGAAAAGAAAATTTAAATTGAGTTTTCATCACGGCTTCAGGTGATCGCTATGGCTTTACCGGAATGAGTATGATCATCCTAGCTTTCATCAACTTGTCCTTTTTCAATAACTTGTAATAATGTTTAGACATGGCTCTGCAGTTCAGCCTCACTATTTGTTATAACAATCGCAGANATAGAAAATATACTGGCTCTTTGTAGTTTTGTAACTTTATTCATTTTCAGTTTATTCCTTTTTCCATTTATGTACCTGGCTTTCATTTTTCAGTATATGCATTTTGTTGATATTGACAAACAATTTTGAAAGAGCTTATAGGGTTGTAAAATATATTGATGAATAAACGACACAATGTTTAGTGTTTTACGTTAGAAATGTGTTTATAGAGAAGGTAAAAAAAAATACCATTAGTGAGGTGTGCAATTTGTTTTTCCAAAAAGAAAGGCACTGCTTGTTGTACACAAACCTTTTGGCAACNTGACTATGTTCCTTAAACACCAATCATACCTCCACTATTAAATATTTGTACTCAAAAGGAATCTTCAGTGTTGTTTACTTTATTTTGTATAGACTTGTTTAACATTAAATTAGGTTGGTATTTATAAAGCATAAATTATATTCGTCTCTAGTTAACAGACTTTTATGGAACATACCTTAAATAGGGGAAAAAGATGTTTNAATATTTAATCCAAGGTTGAAATTGAAATATAGAAATAATTTCAAAGTATTGTTAACATCTGAACATAGTCTCCGTTGAATGTCATGTTTTGTTAGATTCAATATTTTATTTTTGCATACGAGTTTTGGTCAATAAATGTTACATCTGTGTGTCATTTGGTCCACGTTTAACATGTTGTGTGTATGATCTGTGGAAAAGGTATTCTTATGCCTCCTCGTCATTGCTTTTTTACACAACTGTCTTGTGTGGTGGTACATTTCATTTGCACATTGTGTTGGCATTTCACTTTACTTCACATAAGTTTTTGAATGCTGTAGCTGAGCAGTTATGTATGATGGCAAAAAAAGTAATGCATGCATGTTTTGGGCTTTTAAAGTTGTCAGTACTGGTTAATAATAACAATAGTGCTTTTGTTACATTTCCAAAGTGCCTTTTAATGATAAAGGATTCGCCAAGAGGAAGGAGAAAGGAATTCTTTACAGGCTATCCCACTTGTGTTACCCATAATTCTAATTTTAAGACATGAAGTACGGTATTTTTGTGCATCTGCATTTTTAAACATGTTTTGCAGTTGTCAAAAATTTACTGTTTTATAACATGTTTTCATTGCTAGTAAAACAGTTAAAATCATTTGGCAGTGATTTAAGCCAAGTCTACAACAGTAAAACCACCACTAATCCTGTATTAATCAATCGCCAGAACTAAAAAGTGTAAACCAAATATTTAACGATTTCTTGCTCCTTAAAATAACAATAACACTGGGGAACAGCAATTTTGTTGTCTTAGATCTGTGACTTGTTTTTGACTAACTTTTGGCCTCAGAA
>KZ871106.1:12649-25937 GCA_003456935.1 Machilis hrabei | reverse complement strand
GAGTAAATCAAAACAAAAAATTATTTGCTACGACGCTCATTTTCAAAATGGCGGCCGGTCAAAGTTGGAAATTGAATTTAAAACAAACCTTTATTTTTCAGGTTCATAAAGCTGCAGAGAGTAGGGTAGTATCAAATCCGAGACTATCAGCTGCAGCCGAATAAATGACCTCGAAAGATGCATACTATTTTCCTGTAATTTTATTCGGTTTTAAAAGTTGAATGTACAAAAACAGTACAATCTTATCTTTAATTGAGGTGGTGCTCGAATTGAGCCCCTTTTGTCACCTGACAGATTTTATACTACCAAACTCTCTGCAACTTCATAAACCTGAAAAATAAAGATTTGTTTTAAATTCAATTTCCAACATTGACCGACCGCCATTTTGAAAATGAGCGTCGTGGCAAATAATTTTTTGTTTTTATTTACTCATCTCTATTAGACCTTTCACATGATGTATTACACGAAGACCCCATTCTATTTACATTTTTTGCGGGGCCCCGCGTCAATATCTTTTCACGGATAAAGCAGCCCCTCAAAATCATGGACCACATGTTTCGCCTTGTCTCCAAATTTCTAACGGTTTCCAAGATCTGTAGGGGGAGGGGGGAACTTTACAAACACCCTGTATATTGCATCAAGCTGCAACATTAAAGTAATTCATGAATGAAAGCTGAAAATACAGTTTGATTGTTGATGATATATTTAAGTAATATGGTCAGTGGAAAGTTGAAGTTCTTTACAGTGCTGTCTTTATTTTGCACTCTATATATACTGGATTGCAAATATGTGTTTTAAGATATTGCCTCCGTAGACAGTGTTTAAACACCGATTTGGATAGCAGAAACAGTGTTTAAACTTAAGCTCTGTTTAGACATTGTCTAATGTGACTCTTTCGTCAGCCATATTCAGTAATTGCCGTGAGAGTGGTTTAAACACTGTCTAACTAGTAAATTGTGTTCATATAATCTGTGTTCTGGAGAGTATTCTGCTGATTTGGAAGGAGCATATAGTTATAAGTAATGGAAGACTATAAATATTAATGGACCAACAGGTGAACAGTGTAACAAAAATGATAAATAATTTTTAATGTATATTACTACTTTGTTTATTGCATTCATATGAGGGGCAGTCAAATGAAAAGGTGCCGAGAGGTGCAGATGTTGAAGTATTGTTTCTACCTTAAAAGAAAGCGCCATGAGCTTGAAGGCAGCTATACCATTGTTGAGGAAGGCGATGTATGCACTGTTGATAAAAGTCCTTGTGCTGTGACAGCAACCAATCCGTCACAGTGTCTTTGACGTCGTCGTCCGAAGCGAACCTACGATCCTTCGGGTGTTTTTTTAGGGCCCAAACAAATGGAAGTCGCACGGGGATAGGTCCGGGCTATTACGACGTTTGCCAGACCGTGTGATGCATCATTGGCCACACTTTCACGGCCTCCACGGAACCACGCACACCACTTTTTCACAGTTTTGTGTGAAACAGAGTCTTGACCATAAACGTTGGACGTGCGTTGGAAAATTGCAATAGGTGTGTTGCCTTCTGCAGATAGGAATCTTATCACATGCCGCTGTTCTTTCACTGGAATTTTCCAATTAAAACGCCATGACTACGTTATTACCGATTACTGGACGAAAGCACGACAGACGGGCCTCTTTATACGCATCCCCTACTCAAAATCACGTGACAGAGTGGTAACGATATACATTTGCATGATGATTCGTACATCAACCAGCAAAATGCTGCCCTCTATTGTACAGACACAAACCGGGCCTCTCCGCTGCAACCGTCAGCACCCTTTCATTTGACTGCCCCTTGTGTTATTTCTTCTTAAGTCTATCAAAATCAATTTTTCCTTGTAATTGTGGGTTTAAAACTTGATATCCTGCCCAATTAACATGCAGCATAACTGAACTCAATTTTTTTTTTTTTATTATTAAGGAATCAAAATTTATAAATCAATGTTGACGAAGCCTGGTCAAACCCCGAATCAAGCACATTAGAAGATGCTTCCTACTACAGTAAAGTTACAACTGAAACATTAAAATCAAACTTGTAATGATTAAAACAATAGCCTTTGTTTGCCACTTCTTAAATGCATGTATTTACTGTCAATGCAGCGCCTCTCGTGGTGGCATCCAACAATTTCTAATTTTCATTCAGCTGACGAAAACAAACTAAGATTGAATGCAGAAATTCTGACGTTGCTAAATTTAGCCTATGTCCAAATAGTATGTCTGTAGACAATACCAAATTAGTGTTCCAGAAACCAAAGTTGCATGTAATACACACAGTATTCAATTAGAAAGATTCAAATGAAGTTTGAAATACATTTCTCCATTAATGTTGTGCGTTTTGTTTCAGGTGTAGCGATGGACGCGTATTCCGTCTGGGCATCCGATGCGCTTTGGTTTGGGTCTTGTCCGTCGTCTGCTGGGTAAGCGATCGCCTTTACTGTGACGTGTGGGCTGGTCTGAATTTTCCATATTTACACGCACTGTGGCACGTTTTCATCTTCATTTCGTCATACACTGCGTGCGTCCTCTTTGCTTTTTTCTCCGTGAGAGACGAACTTCCGGATCAGGTGCCCATTCTCAAATATTGGCCACGAGACGACTTTGAGCTGGGAGTGCCGTACATCACGTTTAAATCGGTGGCCAAGTTGGATAAGCACCATCAAATCTGAAGATGTGTTTGATAAGGAATAATGCTATTAGAATTTTAATTCAGAATTGTAAATATGACAGTCTTGTGTTACCGTTAACCTTTTGATGTTTAGGTTTTTGGCTGTGATCGACGTTTAATGCGAAAATTCGAACGGATTGTTCTTTTATGACGTGAAGTCTGTCACAATCGAAAATATGTTGATAAATGCTGTGTTAGTGTGTTCCTTATAACATTAGGAAGCTTTTCAAATACATATGATTTAATGTTTCATGCCATCTTTTGTAATAATATGTAATACCAAAGTATATATATATTTATGTAATTTCCTATTACTAGTTAATATTTTTTTTATTTAAACTTAACATTGTACTAATGCCAAAGTTAACTTTGCTGCCTTTTTTGAATCTCTTTTTTTTTAAGAATATAATTCTGGTATTTGCAAATGTAGCTGAGTTTGATTTGCAACTGTAGATATTTTTTTCAAGTGTCTGAAAACATCAGTGTGTTAGGTTGCAGATGCTATGGCTAACTAGTGTATACAGCATTGTTCAAGACATTGGCAGTTATTTCCAGCAGAGTTAGATCAAATATAAAACGATTATAAAATCTTGTGATTTGTGCATGTTGACATTATCTCTGTAGTTGTTAACTACGTGCAACTATTACCCCTCCCAATACATTCAGTATGTATTCTGTCGTGTGTTTAGTAGCACATCAAGTTGAAAGTGTGTAATTACTTATGAATATTTTTTGTGGGCTGTACAAGTTAGTTTGTATTCTTCTATCAAGCTTCTAAATCTTCAGCCTTTGATTGGTTAATAGTTAGTGTTTCCTGCCTCTTTTATTTTGCACTTTAAAGACTTGTGGAGTTTTACCACCATCCATTGTGCTATGCTGTTCTGTGAGCTGTACATAACTGCTCTCCGTTTGCCAGTAACACACGAGACGTTCACTAGTGTCTCACCAGATGGAAGGAACTTTTGCCATCTGGTGGGAGAACAATGACCATCTCATTAGCTGCTGTTACACAAAAGTGAGACCTCTTAGCCACACACCCATTTTGCCTCAGCTTTTACCCTTCAAGACTTATTCTATATGGAATTAGTGCTAGTCAGCAATGTGATGCAGTTTTGATACTCGAAGGTAAGCCTTGCATCAGGAAGGACATGCACAAGTGTCTACTTTGTCACATTTGATGAGAAATTTGACATTGCAACACTAAAAGATAATAGACCTAATTTTATCTTTAGTGTTTTGGCACTGTGTGTATCTGATATAGGCTATTTCCTGAATTCAGTGTCATAGAATACCTCTTAGTACAACAAACAGTTTTTGCAGGTTGAATTTGTTTTAGACAATTTGTCAACTCTGTTGTTGACAAAAAAAAAAAAACAGCGTTGAATTCAAAGATGAATTAATACTCAGATTTTTACCTTTTGTAATTCTGAATCAAAAACTAGTGACAATTATGCAACAACTCTCTTTTAAGCAAGAAAGACCACAAAAACTGGCATATTTTTGGAACTCAGCACAAACAAAGCCCCCTGATTTTATATAACAGAAATATTTTTTAATGTCTAGTTAGGGTTACTAATAAGTAACTTCCCAGACATAAATAATTTTTAACCCAAGGTTTCATAACAATTGAATTGTCGTTTCGTTATCAGACCCTCAGTCAGGCAGGCATAAACCTGTTTTGATTACATAGTCTTCTAGTAAAAATGCTTCCCAAATAACAACTGCTTTATGGAAAGGGCCCAGTTAGGGGACTGCTTGGATGTTGGAAGGCCAGGGGCACACCTTACAAGTTTTGCTGTATATCAAACAGAAACAAATGTGAAATACTAAGGGATATTAAGAGATCTTTATTATCTGTGGTAGTCATATTTTATGATAACGTTAGTATTTTTTGATTTAGCGTATCTTATAAGGTGTGTACTTATGGTTAAATGCAAATTTAAAAAATATCCTGATTTTTTTTTATGAAATGAGGTTGGCAGGTATGAGATTATAATTCGTAAGTTACTTGATAATGTTTACATTGCTTCTCCCTAAGTACTAACTAGCCAAGCTCTTGCAGCATTTCTAAATCATTGTCCATTCATTCTAACACACTACTTTGAAACATTCTAGTTGCTCTATGGTGCACTGACTGAATAAGATTTATTGCTGTTAATTGATGAAAGTACCATAAGCTAAATCAGTATTTAGTGACCAAAAATATGATTGTAATGTATGTATGTTTTACGTATCTGCGACACCACAGAAAACTTTCTTTCTGTAGAAGGAAGATTGTGTAAAGCTTTAAGTAAAGTATAATTGACGTCAGATTCAACGAAGGGCTCTCACTTGTCAAGCAAGTGCAAAAAGAACTTTTTGCGTATATGTATCATGACTGTTATTGTTAAAAGCAGTAACCATCTGTACTCACATTATCTTGTATTGAAATTCTGCCACACTGTAGACCTTAAAGGTGATTAGTGTTTGAGCAGCACATACCATGCGAGTGATTATACTTGTGTTACAATGACAGCGTAATGTCAGTTTTCCATACATATATTTGTATAGTTTTGGAAATCAAGAACTAGATAAGAAAATGCGTGTTACTAACATATACGAGTTTTAATTGTAGCATTAAATTTTATGTATGTAAAATATATTTAAACATTAAGTTTCGAGAAAATCAAATTCTCTTCGTCAGAGGATACACATTAAAAATACAACTATACTAACATTGAACTGAAACAGTTTGGAGTGAAGGACAATTGAAAATATGAAATTTTAAAAGCCATCCTACCAATCAGAGCAATGTGTTTGTTGTACAAGATACGATGAATGCACTTCGAATAACTGTTCACAATCCTATGACCGGCCAAACATCACAACTTCTAAAAAATCTTATTTACAAACATAAATACGCATTAAAAGAAAACTTGAAAGAAGTGCACTGGCTGGACATGCAATCACAGAAAACCACTGCAACATAGCCTACTCTGAAGCAGAAATCATTCATCAGGAATTGAAACGTCTTTTCAAAGAAGCCTCTTGTTGATTCTCAAGGTGCAATCATCAATAAACAAGAAAGAATGAGCCTCCATCACACCGAAGACTTATTACAGTGTTTTACTTTACTTTAGATTATTTCAATATTCATTGATCACCTTCATTATAAATGTATTTTAAATATCCAACATGTAGATGGCTTTATACTTTTATATTTTCAATTATCCTTGACTACAGACCAGTACAGTTTAATTTTATTATACTTGTGATTTTAATGTATATCATCTGTTGAAGAGAATTTGATATTCTCTAGATATAATGTTTATATAATCATAAAAGGAAATAAAATAATTTTTATGTTATTAATAATCAATTATTTAACTTTAATGATCAAGAAAGTCAGATCTGGTACATATGTATGACTAAATAGTATTAAAATGTTGATCAGTACTATCCATAAATATAGTTCTAAAATAAATGTCTTTCATAACGGATGGTTAATTTCTGTACAACTTAATTGGACATTATCCATTGTCTTGTAGCTATATTTACTACTTTTCGAGAGGCATCGCTACTGTCATTAATGGTCATGTAACTCCAGGGTATGCCTCTATAGCTAACAAAACAAAGGCTAAGTAGTATGGAAAAAAGTAAATTAAAAAGGTTTTTTTTCTGTTTATTCTTTTAGTGTGCATTTTTGTTCAGATAATTTTGTTTTTATAATGCTTGTTATCTATTTGAACAATATTATAACTTGTTTAGTATTGATATCTTTCTAGTTCTGACATATATAAGATATATTTAAAAGTAAAATAATAACTGTTATTGTAAATTATAGTAGATGGATGTGATTCATATAATATATTAATATGCTAAAATAATCTTGGTTGTGTTCAAACATGTCTGGCTACAGGTATGACTGAATGCCAGCCAAACTACAGTTCTGAAGAAGATTTTGGCATGCATTGAGGAGTGTTCTTTTCAGCGGTCCATGTGTTGAAGTATTTTTAATAAGTATGTTGTATGAATATAGGCCCTATATATTAATTTATCTGATATTAATGTTAAAAAACTTATCAATGATATAAGAACAAAATGTGCTGTGTTTGTGACGGTAGTTATAAGTTTCTTTTCTCACGGAAGTTGTCCGCAGTCTGTTTGAGTTGTTAGCAGTTGTGGCGACACCGTGCTTCTCATAATGTGATGAATGGAAGAAAGATGGAAAACTGACAAAGCCAGGTAGTTGAACAACTTCACACATGCTCTGCAGTATAAAAATTGAATGAATTACTAAAACAGCACTACAGTTGGTAGTCATAAAAACATGGGGTTTGTAACCACTTGTGGTGCATAAAAAACATTGTTACATTTTGATGTAATAGTGTCCACAGATAATGGCTTTAAAGATTGTAGCAGTAATTTGTTTTTTTAAATTTAATAAAGGAGGCATGCCTCTAAAGTTGGGAATAAGATTTTGAAAACGGCCTTCGAATTTAGGGCAAATGTTCTGTATGTATGAACAACCTAAAGAATTTGACGGGAGAAAGGCCATTGAAATATTTTTCAACATGATAATTATAAATAAATAGGGGTGGGTTTAAAAGTATCCTAGCACTGCAACCCTTAACCCTTTAATTCCCACGGGCATAAAATTATGTCCTGCAATAATTGCTTTTGACATCCCACAGCCGTAAAATTACGTCCATCAAACTTGGGCTTCATTTCCCACGGGCGTAATATTACTACCAAGTTTTCACTCTGCTTGTTTGGTGAACCATCAAACTGCTGTTGTGAGGTGCTGCCATCTGTCCGTAAAACTGAGTTCTAACTTGCTGCTCGACTTGAAAATAGTTGAAGGCTGTGTGTGATGTTGCAAATGTAAACAAATATTGCTTCCTTTGGTAGAACACGATTTCTAAATGATAAAGAAATTCAGGAGCATCTTTTACAGAGTGATTCTGCCAGCGAATCTATAAGCAGTGATGAAAGTATAGTGCTAAAGATGATGCGAGTGATGTAAACAGTAATGAAAAAAACTTGGGATAGGAGTTATAATAGAGTATGTAGAACCCGGGGATGAAAGGGTTAAGATCTATTGTGCGTCCCCATCATTCTCATCCCTCTGACAGTTTAGTGCAGTACATAAAGTGCAACACTTGGTTTAGAAGGATCTTCGATAAATCAACATGTCAAGTATTTTTCAAAGTTAATATAAACAATTGACGTATAAAAAAATAATGTTTGACTCCCTGCTTCACGGTGTTTTCTGTATCATTGTTAATGCGCATTTCATAGTTTGCAGTGTTATGCCATATGAAAGCAAAAGTTTTTAAAGTTTTATATCCTGTTGTTTCCCCCCTAGTCTATGAGGTTTTTCCCTAAATATTGCAGTTTGTGTACTTCTAATGTGTACAATCCAGAATTTTGTGTGAAAGAAAAGTTATACATAACAATGTGGAGACTAGTGTTTTTGTTGAATAGTTTGAAAGGTTTGAGCATAACTGCATATATTGCAGATTTATTAAGAATAACATTATTGTTTTACACATTTTTGTATATGTTTGACCTTTTTTTTTTCTTTTTTACTTTTACCTATCAAACACTATCTTAAATAATGTTTTGTCAGATTAAAGAATCTGAATCCATTGTAAATGCATAAAAATAGTGAGTTGCATTTTATCTTACTCGAGGCATTTAAAAGTTTTAATAACAAATATGAGGGGATCTTTCCATATGGTGTGAGTTCTGGTAAATTCTATCAATGCCTGATGAATACCAATAGCATATGGACAAAACATTGAGGTAAGAATCTCGATGTAGAGCTAGAGTTAGTTTTTTTATTTTGTGTGTATGCACGAGATGGAATAGCAGTTATATCGAAAAAAGTCATTGGGTGCCTTTTTCAGGAAGTGGGTAATGATGATTTTAAACCCATTTTTCTTAAAAGCGAGGTTTTTGGTGTGTATTTTGAA
Organism: Machilis hrabei; assembly: GCA_003456935.1. Lineage (NCBI taxonomy): Eukaryota > Metazoa > Arthropoda > Insecta > Archaeognatha > Machilidae > Machilis > Machilis hrabei. The sequence goes on along the minus strand of KZ871106.1, from coordinate 17,292 downwards.
TATTTTTTCCCATTTTGAACTTTTTTTCTTTTGCAGTTTGGGTCCATATGTTATTTTAGTTATCTTTATTCTCAAAGTTTTGCAAACTAGTAATGAGATGTGTGGTATTTAATTATTTATACTTTGAAGTGAATCTTGCATAAAAAAATAGGTATAAAATTTATGATATGTGGTATTTAATGCACATTGACACCAAACGCATCATTTGCTTTGAAAAAAAAAAATTACAGATAATCTGGTTGAAACGGAGACCATGGCAATACCAATTTTGGAATCTTAGGGCAATTCATTTAATTAATATGGGGTAGAAAATTGGAATGATATGCCTCGAATACCCTTAGTTTTGGAGTGTTTTTCAAAGACCTACCCAGGACTTGTTGCTTTTCAAAATTGACACAAGAATGGTAGCGAATGCAATGTAAGTGATGTTACTAAGAATTATGTTTAGAAATTTTCTGTAGTATAGTAGACACTTGTTGATTGTATTTCAAACAGCACATAAACTTTTCATGTTATTGTGTTATTCGATGTGATGTGAAAATCAACTTCGTAGGAAATTAGGAGTTGAAAGAAAATGTGCTTATATAGTTACCGATGCTGTTGTGTTGTTTGCTTACTGGTTAAATAAGACTTGTTGTTATCTGATACTTAAAAAAGGTAGGTATCAGTTGAGTATAGCTGATGAAATGTAGTTATGAAAATAAATACAGCCAGATCATCAAGCTTTCTAAGTGTTTTACATATACCATAGTTGAATGTAAGGCAGTGTTTTTCCCATTAGGACAAATGTCACAGTGCTTGAATCAACATTAATTGGTGTATTTTTTTCATATATACATGTTAAAAAATGTTGCATTGTTATGAATTTATAAGATTATTGTGTCGGTGGGTATGCCAGTGAAATGAAATTAGCCCATGTCGTCAGCCTTTCAAAGAAACCTATAATAATATAATTTGCCAACACACTTGAAATCTTTAGCATAAATGAAGTTGGTCCGATTTTAATATCAGGGATTTACTAACTTGTAGAATTCGTTAGACAGCAAACTTGGAAGAAATTCAAAATTTATAAAATTTGTTTCAGTATTTCTCTTTCCAGCACCCATTTTCTAATTTTTAAAGAGACCTTAAGATGAACCTTGAAGTAAAAAGGGTAGAATTTTATGGGGGAAATCTTACCCTAGCTGTGGTTTGAACCCACGTCAACTGATGCTAATCGAATCCCATTTTTTTTTTCAGAAATAAGTTTGACCACTTTTCATTTCTGTAAATCACAGAGGAAAAATTGTTAACAGTATAAATACTGCAATAAGACTTAAACTTTTATTATCGTATTCTCAAAATTTATAAAAAGAATAGCGCATTGCTCTCAGTACGAGGACTTCAGGACTCGGTTGACAGCCCCCCTTTTTTTACCTGAAAATGGCTGTGCTGTAAGGTGTGGAAAATTGTCAGCATCCGCTATTGTATTGGTCCTGGGGCTAACCGCAGTGGGAGCAAAATTTGGTCATTTTTCGTTTCTTTATAGGTCCAGAAATGAAATTAAGTGTTAACAATGCTCTTAAGTTAGTTCATAGTGTGGCACACTTTTGTTTTAGAGCAGGCAGTAATAGATCCAAATGGCTCCTGATAACACTTTTTCCTTGGTGGGGAGATGTTCATTCTTAACTACAAAGCATTTTGAAACAATTTCTTGTTATGCCGTCAGTGAATAAGACCTCATTACATTGTCATGGTAAGGAGGATCGAAACGAATAGTTTTTTGTGGACTAAGTATTGATAACGATGAAGACAATTTGTTAAGCATTTGTCTAAAACTTCAGACATTGAATCTACAGTCATATAACGTGTTTTACTTAAGTTAATAGGGCATGGTAGAATAGTAGCTATTAACTATCGAATAATATCTGGTCAGATAATATACGTTAATCAGTATTTACTCGTAATATTTGTCGACGTGTGTAAGTAAGACTGTTATTATACATTAAAATAGGCATTATGAAATATATTTACAGACAGTTTTTACATGTAGAATTGTATTTGTACTGTATTTTCATATAGTATTTTGCTAGATGTGTCATTATCTTTGAAGTGTATTTTTTCACTCTGTATTTAAGTTTGCGAATGAAAATGTACATATAAGCACACGTTTTATAACGAGTGATTTCAATTTTCAAGTAAAATGTTTGTAATATGTTCAGGTTAATATTGTATTTTATTTTTCCTAAGACCCTTTGCCGACTTTGAGGATTGTGTAGCTCTGGGCTTGATAGTAATACTCTGTTCTCATACAAAATTGTACGTGATGTAAAATATTATTTTCGTAACAAACACCTATTTAAAAGTTAAAAGTGAATGTGTTCGCTATGAGCAAAATAGAATGGACTTTGTTTCTGCTTCAGCAGGTGATGCAAAACTGGTTGCTAATCGAGCATCGTGAGTGGATGATGATGCGTCACCCTGCTGTTTTTACAGGCAAAGTTTAGTAGTCTGTTGATGGCACCATATCGAATGTCTTTGTTTGTGGTTTGTTTTCCTTGTACAATTAAAAACAAAATGTTTCAAAGTCTTTAAAATGCTCGTAGTGCAAGCCAGTTTTATTAATAAGACTATGGTACTAATGTCAGTTTTCTTGATTCATTAGAAAGACTAGTGTATATCAATTAAATGTTCAGTTGAAAAATTATACAAATAGATGAAAGGAAACATATATTTACAAAACATAAAAATTATCATAGTTCGTTCTTGGCCTTCAAATGAAATTGAGTTTCTTGTTTTTTGAAGGCCACTTGAAATTAAATAAACACTTATGCTGTTGTTTTTCTGTTTGCAACATTTCAATCTCGTTTATTTTATATTTTTGCAAACGGAAGCACAAAACCTCCACAACATCGTGAAAATAAAAATAAAATTCGTATTTATTTTAATTTCAAGTGGCCTTGAAAAATAAGAAACTCAATTTCATTCAACATTAAAAGTACAATGATACCTGAATGTTTTAGTTTCACAATACAATTTATATTCATACCTAACTAAAAGCTTAAAATAAATCATTTTTGGGCCATGTTAGCTTTTTTTTACAATACGAAAGCATTTTGCTGATCTAACAATTTATAAAATTACTGAAGTTAATAATTTAGGAACTTTTAAATCAAGCATCTGTAGTCTAATTAATGAATCGGTTTTTACATTAGTACGTTGTTGCATTTAGGTTGCTGTACGAGTTTTGAAAATGCATTTGTAACCTTGGGATGCAATTATATTTCTGGAAAAATGTTATCTAGTGATGGGAACTAGGTCATGTCTGCATCTTTCAGACCAGACTTTGTCACTATGCAGAATGACATACCGTCTATTCAGAGGTGCTATCTTTCGAGATATGTCTCTTCTTTTGTCATGCATTTTTAAATTGCTACTGAGAATTGTTTGAAATTTGTCACCAGCTGTGGGATTAGAACCCAAGATCCACAGTGAAGCACATTTTCCACTCTACCTTCAGCAATAAATTCAGTAGCCATAATACGAATGCCATACCAGGTTGGGTAGAATTATGTAGATTGGGATGCCATTAACTCCATAAGTTGACGTCGCTTATCTCCTATCCCGTCTTTGTTCGCTTCTTGTACATAGAGCATGTTTCGATTGGCATTTACTCGTATAAACTCACTGCAGCAGAGTTAATGCAATGTATATCCTGGATAACTACCTGGTTTGCTCTTGCATAACCTCGACTTGTAGCATTATGTAACGTTGATTGATGTTCGCCAGTGGCGTAACGAAATTTGTGCGGGCCTCCCCGCAAGAAATATTTGGGGCCCCTGACTAAAAGACTAAAATCTAAAGTTTATCTACATCGGGTAACACCGTACCCTGCAATCAACATTAGTTGATTGCAGGGTACGATGGCTAATGAATGCAGGCTAATGACATCGAATTTAGTTGTGTCAACATTTCAGATACACTATCTAACCGATGATACCGGCCTAACACAAACCATTGCGATGTTATTAATTAATCATACTTGATAAGGGTCCCAAACACTACTATAATATTTTAATGGTAATACTGAGGCATTGTTCGCGATCTGCTTAACCTTTATTGAACTTCGTTTCAACGTTCTTTGAATAAGAATAAAAAAATGAAAAGATATACTCCAAAATATTTATAAAACTAATTAACAATATTTGAAAATTTTAGATCCTCGGTCCTTACTGAAAGCGGCGTGCCCGCCGAGCTTTCTGAGAAGCAAATGTTGTTATTATTTCACTCACATCGATAGATCTTGTCCTTTCACTTTCTACACTTCGAACACTCAGACCACTAAGCCTTTGCTGGGATATAGAGCTTCGCAGGTAATTTTTTATTAGTTTTAATTTTGAAAAAGACCGTTCAGCTGTAGCTGCAGTTACGGGATGAGTCAGAAATAAAAAAATGCTGTACGTAAGTCCGGAATGCTAGACGCCAATGCATTATTGTCTTCCAGCAAAAGCTCAGTAAGTTCTCGAATAGACCTTGTAGAAGCTATATCTATCTGCCTTTAGTGCAAGTCTGAAACTTTGAATTTGGTCACAAAATTCAACAGAAAGATCATCCTTATATTCATGAACTAGAGTTAATGCTCCACTTCTTAGGGCATCATCAGA
>KZ871104.1:14629-24663 GCA_003456935.1 Machilis hrabei | reverse complement strand
TTTTTTTTTATAAACGTGACATTTAGGTTCCTGTCTCGACTAATGAGTGGGAATTGAGTTTCCTGTCTTAAAATACAGTAATAATAAATAGTTTCCAGGAATGAAAACTCACGAAAACTTAATGATTCCTGGAAATATATGCAGGAAGGCGTGCAATATAAAACGCCATAGTTTCGCATCTCGTGGATCGAACGTGAGTTAGTATTGATTGTGCAGGGTGAATAGTAGCTTTGCACTTTATTCTGTAGTTCATTATTTACTGATATTGGATGAACACTCTTCTCGATAAAAAAAATACAGGCGGAGGATTTTCAAATTTTACGCAATTTAATTTTGTTCTCAAAATAGCACTGTAAACATCAANGTTAAGAGTAGTCATTACTAGCGCAAGCAGTCATTACTTTCTATATCTATGTATCTATACAAAGTGTCATGTAGCTCACTGACGTACGTAAAAGGTCTCACACTTGCATAAGTCTGACGATANATTGTTTGAAACAAAAGCTTTAGANAACCATTTTANACTCCCACAAAAATAGCGAAACATTATATTTTCCCATAAATTGGGATTTGGGGGTTCAAAATTGTGTTCCGATTCGAAGAGTTCAATTCCACCTATTGTGCTGCTACCTTTAATGCTGACCAACAGCAAGAGGATTACAGTGGAATAGAGGCCATAAGGCAAAAAAAAATGTTATCTGTGACGTCACAGAAAACTTGTTTCCTCCAACTCTCACGAGTGGCGCTGCTCACGTTAAAAAAATGAAGGGTAGAGCGCGCAATAGATATCGAAGGTGGCAGCGATGTAAACAGCGTGCAATTGCGTATTGTTAATTGATGCCCCGGTAAATCCAAAGCGAAATGATGGTTCAAATTTTATTTATTTTAATAAGGCTTTAATAATCACCTTACCTAACTGAACTAACCCAAAATAAAGTATTTGCACTTACATTTTTTTTTAATTTCTGTCCAAAGTCGTCCATTGTAACTAAATTATTTTTTTGGAAGTTCTGGATATAAAAAAATCCTTTGTTAATTGCGTTAGTAGTCAGTGCATTACAACATTACAGGATTTCTTACCCAAAATTGATGGATGATCTGTGCTATGGTTAATCGGTCGTATTTAATGTAAGCTAGGCCTATTGTCCCTTCCTTTTACAATAAAAAAATAATAAACACAATATAGGAGTGCTTTACCAGCCCAAATATACATCATAGATTCTGCTACTATCAATAACTAACTGAAATACCGTACGCTACCGTTTATAATAAAATAACGCAAGCTCGTAGGTTTCACAAAGATTCGCAGCAACTGTGATTAGATTAGCATCACCGTAATACAGTGATTATATATCAAAGAGCGGTGTATNTATACGGATTTGGGTAATAACCTTTGTTCACATTCCGCACAGATATATAATACTTCGGCGCCGTCTAGTCGGATTACGTGATTGCCATGCGACCAGTTCGTGAGCATTAGTGAACGAAAACCTGCGCAGCTGAACCAGTTTTAGCTTCTGTAGGGACTGCTACGTAATTGAAATAACGTTTTGGAATTATCACTTTTACTTTTTATTTTTCCTCTCCTTGTACACCCCACAGTAGTTTGACGCACTTAATTTCGNTACTGAGTTATTGCCGAATTAATGTTAACACGCTTCTCTTGAATAATATCGTAAATGTGATTTAAAAACTTAAGTAAGTTAATGTTCTACCCTAGTTATTTTATGTGATTTTGTTTGTACACCTGAAGAAGAAACAGAAATATATCAATTCGGAACGTCGTCAAAAAATGTTTTATTTGTTATATATTTTTTTCCAGAACGTTACATTTTAATTTGTACTGTTGCAATCAATACTCTCACTGGTAGTACACTTTTGGTGTTGGGACTCCTTCCTGTTCTTCTTCTTCTTCCACTATTATGGTGTGTGCGTTCAGANTATAGCTTGCGTCAGAACTGAGATAACTCCCGAGTTCCCGCTTCATGCATTTGTTCTGTGACGTCAATTCTAGCGCCAATGAATGCGAGACAAAACACAAAACACTTAAATCTGGCGAGGTACGCTAACGATCATTGAAGTGAAAGGGAATTTGTCGGTATTCTGTNCAAAACAAGGGACTGAAAAATGGCGTGGACAAGGAAAGAGGCAAAAGTGAAACGATATGATAGTAAAAAGGGGATCGCAGTCAGGTGAAAGTTTATCTTCTGGCAAACATCACTCTCGAGCATTGCCTTTGCTCACAGACCCAAAAGCACAGTGGATGCCAAAAGTAAACATAGAACTAGGATGAAAGCAAGTGTTTATGAACCTTAGTTTTGACGGTTTGAAGATTGTATGTATCACGGAAAACAGTTAATGGTAGAGAGTTCCAGAGTTTGGAGACCCGAAAGAAAAAAGTAGAGTTTTAGAAGGCCGTTCTGTGGGTAAAAAGTTTGACCGTGTAAGAATGACACGAGACACTGTGTCTAGTAGTACGAATAAAATAAACAGCTCAGTACAGTAGTGNCCCTGAAAATAACGGTAAAAACATACAAAGGTCAGAGACTGCACGATGGTGTGACAGAGGGTGCAAAGAACCGGTGAGGGATGGGTCGTCGATTAAACGAAAATTCGCCTTTGAATTGAGTCGAGAAGATTGAGATGGGTTTTAGGGGCACCACCCTATACGTGTCAACAATATTCCAAAATAGGGCGAACTTGGGCCTTGTTATCATTGTAGTTCAACTGTTCAAGTCTACAAGATTTCAATTAATATGTTCTACCTGGCTAGTGCAGGCGTTTTGGCGTTACGCAATAGTAACGTGAAAACGGTATATTTGTTTAGAAAACTCGAAGACACTTAATCGGAGTCTAGTCTGCTTTTTATTGCATTCCATTATCCGAGATAATTTATGGTGAGTCAACTTGTTTATCGTAATCGTTGCCTCACAACGTGATGGCAGAATTGGAGAATGATTCTATTGCGTTCTTTATGCCACAAGAAAAATGTGTCTGTCTGGATGTTTCCATGACTGTTAAAACTCTGCGACTCCTACTGGATGCGTTTTCCGTTTTATTGCAGAACAGAATCAACGACGCATTTTCCTACTGTGTAATAAACGTATTTTGGAATAACGAATGACGTAGTGCTGTAAATTATTCACCATAAAATATTACCTTACTTGAATAACAGTTAACAGGTATAACCAAACCATGATATACTTTATTTTAGCGTTTTAGATCTCACCATACGGTATTTTAGTTACCGTGCTTGCTAATTTTTGGTCTGTACGCTTAAACTGTGGATACAGTTAAAAATATTTGCTAATGCGATAAAAAGTATTCGGTGGTTTTCATCTTATCGCAATAACGNTGCCTCCTGTTATGCACTTGATAACTGATGATTGGAGCTTTGCTACTCACCTTTAATTATGGATTTACCACCGACTCAATGGCGTCAATGTATACAAACGGCTGGATGCTACATGCGCGCGCGCGTAATACGGTCACGTGCTACTGTTTGTTGATGTCTGGCACACACTACATGTATCCTGCTCTCTGACTGGCTGACAAACCGCCAACTTCCCTACACGAATTCTCATTGGTTGTGACGTTTTCCCCCAAGCAGCCAGGGCTCCAATATACCAGTGACGGTTAGTGTTTTGACANAGTTTGCTAGTTTCTTTTGGTGAGTGACATTCGTTGTTGTTACCTGGTATAAACCTGATAAATTGGTATCTCTAGTGACTCGAAAACTACTACTAGTTCAAGAAGGGAATACTTGAATTACTACATTGAGTTGATCGTCGTCTAATGTAAGTTTATTTTAGAATTTCATGTTTTATGATGTTAGGGCCTCGGGCAGTGAATGGCCTTTCTGTCACTGGCCATGATCTAATTTTAGAAGGGAGTTGCTAATTTTAACTTCTGGAAGCTAAGTGGATGCATGCTATTGAAAGTGAAATTGTTTGCATAAGTATTATGTCCCACGTCAGATTGTTTGTTGTTGCCTGCATTGATGAAATGTCTTCCTGATGGACTAGTGATTGTGAATTATTTGCATTCTAAAGACTATTGAGTATTTTAAATTTTTAATGTTACCATGCGTAGGGTGGAGATTCAGTTTAGAGCAATGTTAAGTTTGGAGTAACATGGTTTTTAATTCGATATTACCACTTCCAAATCATTCCATAAGTTCATTAAAATTTACCAGTAATTCTGCTTAGTTCATATGATTTATTAATTACAGTGTCTAGAACTGTTTATTTTGAAGCAACAATATCCTAACAAATGCTGTGTTACTCCAAACTGAATATCCACCCTATGTACATAATTAAATAGAATTTTTCCCTGATAAAGTATATTTGCTTGATATATTTTAAATTACTTCATTCACCTTTTTCATACCATGATGCTGAATAAAAAAACTTTCTAAACACGGAAGTATTGAACTTATTTTAAATAAACAAGTAATTATTTGTTTGGGTGGTTTTTTTATGTCACAGTGACCGAATCTTACTAAATCTGGTTGAACGCTTGAACTACATCCGCTTGCTTGCCCTAATTGTGTTAAATTACTTGCATATGCTACTTTTTGTTGTTACGTGTGTCCACTGTCTTGATTTCACTTCTCACTTTCTTTCACTTTTAAAAGCCACAGCAATAGAAAGCGCACTGGAAATATTTGCAGTTGAGTGTCCCGTCATTTTAAACTTAGGTACGGGAAAGCTATTAATTTTGTGACAAACAGGGACGTGATTGTATGGGTGAAATGCCAGTAAAGGACGCCTACCGTGTTTATAGCAACATTCAGAATATAGAATAGATATTCAAATAGCAAAAGGGGGTCANAAAAAGGGAAGTCCTTTGATAAAGATTGTGACCATGTTTACAGTGCATATTAGGATTTACAGTAACTGGCCTCTATTAAAATNGCAAGTTCCTGTGCCATTTCCAATTCTATACAGGTAAGTTACTGTAAATCCTTGTATGCACTGTAAAATCTGAAGACAAGTTCACACCTTTTCCACAGGACTTGCCTTTTTCTAATATATATTAATTGTATAGAAAGGTTTGGTATTGTTGTACGGTATGAGTTTCGTTGTAATTTNCAGTAGCGATGTATTTGTTTAGCATATATTTTATTTACATGGACCTCATTTTTTCCTCCCAACATACGCTTACTTCACAAGTGAAATTGTAGTTGTGACCCACTGACTCCTTTTTACTCCCGAGTTTGTCTTGCGTAACGGTTTACACACCGAAACATCTAATTGCTGTATTGTACACATAGTGATAGTCGGCATAAGTGTCACGTCAGAAGTTTTAATGGTTTATTTCGTAAGCCTATACGAAGAGGGGACATTCTTAACATAGCGTATGCTCACCACGTAGTCTATTTGTAAATATTGTCTTTTCACAGCGCTGTGTAGGTTGTGTTGCACAAGCTAGACACGAGTGTATATACTAACAACCCAATGAAGAACTTTTAAACCCGAAATAGTGTTTATTTTGGCAAGTTTGTTTAAAATTCNAATGCGTGCGTAGGCGGTTTGTGTAGGAACAGATTCCTGTAATTGAGAAATAAACTTTAAGCTTCAGAATAGATTTTTCACCGTATGTCTCAATACTTGCACATACCAGCAGTGTTTTTAAGCTCAGTCGACATAAAGGTTTGTCATACCAAATATTTTAATGAAAGTGGAACTTCGGTGTGACAAAAGCCATTGAATTATCATTGACGTTTTATAATCAGTCTCCGGAATTGTATTTCAGGTTTCAGTTTAACAAAAGCTGGTGAATAGGCCATAACAGCTGATAGGTAGCATTCTCGATTTACAGGACCTGGATAGCATTTGTAGCTTTCACTTGGCTGGCGTTTGTTTGTGTGGACTTGGTCACATTGTTTTTAGTAGCATACCTCTCCTTTCACAGTTGTGAGACTAAAAAGTGACTGAATTGTAAAGCTTATCCAACGTGTACATCCATAACGACAATCCATACGCTTCACTAGTTTCCATATCCGCCCACGAAACTGCTTTTGTAGACAGTTGACCTTCTCACGGTCGCCTACATTCAAACGGCTTACCAGGAAGCGAACAGATAGAGGACCTTCGGAAGTTCGGTCCCATAACTTTCCTGTAAAGTGGTTATATAACCTTCATAATTTCCATTGCCGTATTGAGCAATATTATGTACTACAATGGACCTACATTTTTGTAAAAGCTTTGCTGTCGTAATAATAATTGTATTGGTCGTAGGTATTAAATCCATCCAAACCGCACAAGATAAGATTTCTTGACAATAACATTGCTAATAACAGAATGAACGGTAATTTGCTGTTTATTCTCTTTGAGAGTCAGCTGTTTTCTTTTTATTAGCGGTTCAGTGACCACTCGCAACACACAACAATTGAAACTCGGACAATAAACATCTCAAATGATGTTAGTAATGCTTCCAATACCGATTCTGACAGAAAAGTGGTGTCTGCTTTACCACCGTGATTGAATGAAGTAATCGTATTAAGTACATGTAGGCTATCATTTGTTGGAATCTCGTAATTGCATATGCAAAATTTGCTATCGAAGCTTTTGGTCAACTGTACCTCTTTCGTCTAGTGCTGGGCCACTATACAAGTTATGTCAAGGATCTGCTCTGGGAAATACTTGTAAACGTACCAGTTAGGCAGAGATGTGTTGCCTTGTTAATTACAGGTCTTGAAGAAGTGAACATAGTAGGCTAATCAAACTGTAATTATAGTTTAAAGTTTATTGAAATGTTAAGTTTGTTAAGTCGGGCATCTACCTCGAATGCAGTCCCTGAGGTTGTGGAAAATTCCTACACTGGTTACCGGTTTAATTTGCTAGCGTAACGAGAAAAGATTGTTAAAATGTCGGGTAAACTGTACGGGGAGTCGGGGGGGAGGAGGAGTGAGTGCAACTTGGACAACCTGATTAACGTGTCAGATAGGTTGCCTCCGAGATGCCTTATATCAAGAAAGACGTGTATGATGTGCGTGCAATGTGTAATTGGTCAGCCGAAGTAGTTGGCATCCACTCAATAAACATCACTGTAAATGTCGGTTCGGTTCTTTGACCTTTTTCAAATTTGCGACAATGCAGTTGCATCAACCTTTCGCAACATGCATCTCCTTCTCTTTGGGATTTATTCATCCCGTACGCATTATGTTTTTGCTTTTGATATGTGGCGTTTTGAGTCATTTGAGAACGAGGAACAATTATTTTCATCAGTGGAGGTGAGTGGGCAACTCAAGCATCGATGTAAAGGACCAGCCTTGTATATGAACCGAACCCACGATTTTTAGTTAAAGAACCGGTTGACTCGCGTACCGCGGTCGGCTGGTTTTTCTTGAATGTACCGGTAGTTATTATATTTACATATATAATATGTTGCCTTCGTAAACGTTATTAGACCGTGCCTACTGCACCACTGACAGGGAAATAATGTTTGTTTGTGACATATTGTATTTACCAATGCAGTTTTAACCTATAAATGTATAAGGCATTCGAAAGCAGTGTTTAATGTAGGCCTTCTACTTCCGAACTAATAATGGAGATTATTTATTGTCATTGTGAATAGTTTCGTTTTAAGTAGAGGGTTTAGTACTACTGCAGCGGTTAAATAGGCGGGGGTGGCTTTGATGAAGAGACTGCATGGGATTTTCCAATGCCGAGGAGCGCAAACTCGTTGGCAATTCGCTAGTACGAGGGCAAACACGAGCTGCCAAAGGGGTAGGGTGTTGCAGACAGGGAGGCGATCAATAGATGGCGCCCTCGTGAGACAGACGCTGTCTGAGGAGGTCACTGACATTGTGGTTAAAGGAAAGAAATGCGCGGGAATTTTTAGCCTGCAAGTGTACTGTTTGCACCAAACTCTTATCTTCCCTTCCCGAACACGCGGGCATTTTTAGAGTACTGTGTAAATGCAAAGCGCTCTCTTGAGCTCGACGAAAGCGTTGTCACTACCCTAAGGTGAGGTAATCGGCTTTATTGTAAGATCCGTTTATATTGTGTTTATACCCTAATCCACACATCCCGATCTACTTGTTACCAAAAATATAAACCTATTCTTAGTGTGTAGTATAAATAACAGTAACGTGGTGTTCTATACGTCGTCCATATATTCTATAAAGTTCGTAAAACATTCAAGTGTCATTGCGGTTTAGATGCAAACCTGTAGTGTCAAACTAATTTGATGTTTTGGTATCTTTCTAGTGCCCTCACCGATGTCGTTAGCCGGTGTTCACCCAGTTGATGTCCACGGACGGGAAAGAAACCACAGGTAAGGTTTTGTCAGTTTTTGTTCAAACGTCAACTTGAATGTGTGTATTACTTTAGCGCCTATCAAAATGTTTACGTTACGTATTGTATATTCGTTTCTATAAATCAAGACCTCGATTATTTTGTTTATTCTTGTGATTATTACAAAACTAATTAAAAGTGGGGGGCGTTCACCAGCCATTAAATAAAGCCGCTTGAACAAAGAAAGGTTTGTTGGGTATAAATGTGTTTAGCGAGAGACATATATTTCTAGATCTAGGTAAAATTATGTTTATGAANATATCAGATTGTAATTTGAATTTTTTCATAAAGAACGTGATTGGGACAGATCTTAGGAAATTTTAGCAACTGTGCCAAAACAAAATCATTTTGAAAATATTGCCTGATGTAGGCTACACATGGGGAAAAATGTATTAGATTCCCAAGAAGTAAAGATATAATGTGAAATATTATTTCTATAACTGTCAAAATTTTTACAAATTTTGCAGACATTTGGGATTTAAATATCTGACATATTGGTGTAAAATTCCATGCTATTAAGAAAGTTAGCTGAGCATAGCTCAGTAGTTTCAACTTCAGATTAAAACAAATTTATTCAGACTTCGCCTTTCGTGTTAAATTCCTCTTTGCTATGTTAACATCTAATAATCAGTGTACTGATGCTGTCTAGACTTTTGTTATGCAAAATTACAACTGCAAATATACTTAAGGAGTCCCTTGTTTTTATATCGTAGTACTGTGAAGGTGATGTTTCGAGTTGTAAGTTATGTCACGGCTTCTCAAATCTGTCGGTTTCACCTAAAATACCTCGATCGGCGCTGCACTAACTTGGGTCAAATTACTAACCAAAGATAGTGTAATTTATACTTGCTTTTTCTAGTGTAGTAAGCCTGTATCCACTATTAATTTACAGTGCTATATGATAGTAATCCATAGTTATGAATTGGAAAAATGGTTGTATTGACCCAGTGTCTTTTTTCCTGATATTTTTAGTGGTTGCAGTAGCACACGGAGTCTCAGTGTGGAAAGTTTACCAACCACACTATCTTTGGAAGACATGCACAATTACATAAACTCTGAGACTGTTTTGACAATTGAAGGTCTAAGACTGCAGCTGAACTCCTGCTTTACGTAAGTTTGGATTATTACGCTTTTAATAAATTAGACACCTTATATCAGTTCCATGGTGTATTAATAGACAACTTTTTTTTTGCCATTTTAGATGTGGTGTAAGCTGGCAGGATGACCATGTTTCTTTGGACTGCAGAGAATGTGGAGGTTATTCATTGGAAAGGCCATGCCCTCTTTGCGACGGCCGCTGCTCCATGGTTTGGAAGAGAGATCTGACAATGGTGAGTACCAGACTTNCAATTTAAAGTTCTTTATATGTCTGGTGATGCATGATTGATGATTAAGGGAAGGGATCGCTGTTGCCAGAATGTGTACAGGTTTACCTAATCCAGTAGGCTGTAAGTTTGTGTGTTAATTTTAGTTGAAGACCAGACAAGTTTATCGGCAACACTGTTTACTTCCCTCAAATGTCATTCATGCATTGCCCATGTATTTAATTTTAGTTTGCTTTAAGGTGTAATTGAGTTTAATGTTGATTTAGTTGACAAAAAAAAAAACTTCCGGTACTAGCCGCAAGAAACGGGTAGATTTTGTTTGCTCTCGGAAAGGATATTTTCCTTTTTTTATAGGATATTCAATCCTTAATAAATTTTGTTGGAAACATTTTTCTTAAATACAGTA
>KZ871102.1:22686-34872 GCA_003456935.1 Machilis hrabei | reverse complement strand
AAAAGAAAACTTTACGGGGCTCTTATTCTCAACCCCAAGAGACTACGTTAAATTAAACAAAAATAAAGAGAATTCACGATTTCGCTAACAAAAATAAAAAAATGATCGTGACAGCATATACGTAATTACTAATTACAAATGAATTTAGTAATTGTTTATATGTTTAATTACTAAATACAATTGTAATTAGTAATTAATAACGTACCCAAATACTAATTACAAATGTATTTAGTAATTATTGACATGTCTAATTAATAAATACAATTGTAATTTGTAATTATTGACGTACCTAAAACTAATTACAAATGTACAACGTTGTATTTAGTAATTATTAACATATATAAATACTAATTACAATTGTTATTACTTATTAAAACATGTTTAAATACCAATGAGAAATGTTTTCAGTAATTACTGAATAGTAGCTTAATAGTATTAAGATGTGTCAGTAATTACTGAAACTATTTCTAATTAGTATTTACACATGTTCTTAATAAGTAATACCAATTGTAATTAGTATTTATACTTGTCAATAATTACTAAATACAACGTTGTACATTTGTAATTAGTATTTCAGTACGTCATTAATTACCAATTACAATTTATTTAGTAATTAGGCATATCAATATTTACTAAATACATTTTTAATTAGTAATTAGGTATTTCAATAATTACTAATTACTTTTGTAATTGATGATTACGTATGTCAATAATTACTGAATACATGTGTAATTAGTATTTAGATAGGTCAATAATTACTAATTACATTTGTGATCATCACAAAAATTAGTATTTAGATGAAAAAGTAATTATAACTTTCCATCGCTTGTTTCGAGTAATATCTCTACTGTTGTCATCACTGCTTCTGAAAATTGATCAGGAATTTCGCAGTCTGATCTGGGATTCGATCCCACGATCTCAAGATCCACAGTCGTGCATCTTATCCACTTGGCTAACACCGATTTCAAGATGCTGGATGACGAGAGTAGATATATTTCGAAACGTAGCAAGTAGAGCTAACAGACAGTAGCTAATGTCCATCTAAGTATTACAGAAAATAATAAAGTAATTAAAAAAATCTTAATTGATATGTTTGACATAGAGTGAACTATTTATAATTCAATGAACATTTCTGACCATATAGCATAAAAGATCATTTGTTCGGATATATATTAAAGTCGCAGATATATGATATATGAACATGTTAGTCTGTGATTGAATAATCATTGTACAATTANTAAATAACACATTTAGACTGTTCTGAGATGACAATCAAATAAAGTAACCAATATTTCTACTCTCCCTGAGCATTGTTTGGGCTGCAAAGCTGCTAATTTTCAAAGCTTACGGGCTACTCTTTAATCATATCAATCAGTAAAAAGCTTTGAAGCCAATAATCTCCAAGTCATTCGTCATCCATAACACCTTCAATAAACGTAACGCAAAATATATTAAGAACACAGAAAATGTTAGTGAAATTGCATAAGTGTCAGTAAAATATAGTTGGAATGATACTTTGTTTTTCTGTTGGCAATAGCTCCTACAGTTACTTGTTTTTGTTATCTGGTTATTTAATATTATGGTCCCTAGACTCTAACTTCGATTGTCTAGTGGAGACCCATCCATGTCACAACGACGCTACAGGATGTTTAGATTTTGTCACTCACTCAAAATATAGCCGGTGGTGGGTTCTTTTACATCGAACACTTATCGATGGGACCCCACTTTTAACGTCTCTCCCGGAAGACTCCTATGAACACACATTCGTGTGGAGTACAACATAGGCAGACTCGTATGATTATCCTTTATATTCAGGGCTAGGAGTCAACCCTAGGATTTGAACCCGGGACCTCCATTACAGTTCCAAGTAGTTATTGTGATTTACCGTAAGAAATATTTCCAATTCTATAGTCACCGTATTAGTACTGAATGAATTTTATCTCACATATAATGAATAATTAAAATTATATCATCTTCGCTGACCTGTCTAGTCTAATGGTCCAGAGTATCTTTGCTGTGGATCAGGAGTTGCGGGTTCGAATCCCACATAAGGTATGTCCATTTATCTCTACTGATCCAAATAAGCATTGTTCATCGTTCATAATTACCTGTCGGAAGGACGTTGTCATCGTCATCAACATCATTGATGTCTCCCATTATCTGATAGTAGCCATCACACTCTCTGGAACCATATTGCAATATTTTTGGCTTGTGTAGAACAAATTCGATAAAATTAAAGTTAAGTAAACCAGAATAGTGTTTTAAGTATATTTTGGCCTAAAGATTTCGAATGTTAATTAAAATGTTTTGTGGTTAATTTGGACAATATGCCTTATTTTAGACAAAACGGAAGAAAACTTTACACCAAAATGAACTAAAAGCATTATTCTATGTTTCTCACTGTTTAATTTCTAGGATTAATTCTACATAAGCCATAAGTTGAACAATTTGTTGTTCTGCAGCGTATTTCCCTCTTGGAATGATAAACTCCCTTCAGAGATGGATGGAGTAGACAGAAATGAACTTGTCTGAATACCGTGAACACAGCTGTTATATTCTTCACTTGACTTACATATATTAAAATACACATGCTATAGTAATAACAATATACTGTACACATTTGTAAGTGAAGAAACTCACGAAAAAAGCACCGTGAATGCTAAAAGTGAATATAGATTTAGGAAGAAAGTAAGGGTTTAGAAATTCGAGGAAAAAANGTAAAACTGAAGTAGGCTGTTGTGTGGCTAAAAAGCTTGACTGTGTAAGGATGATACGAGACACGTTGCCTAGTAGCACGGAAATGGGTAGCAGCAGGAGGAATTAAAGCTGTGAGCTAGGTACAGCAGTAACCGTTAAAACAATGTTAAAACAGAAAAAGGTTAGAGACTGCACGACGATGTGAAAGAGAGTGTAAATAATTAAAAAGGGACGTGTCACTGAACAAACGAAAAGGTCACCTTTTTGTTGAGTAAAGATTTGAGATGGGTGTTAGATAATGCACCATCCCATATGTGTGACCAGTATTCTAAAGTAGAAGGAACTTGTGCCTTGTTAAGAGTAAAGAGTTGCTCTGAGGTAAAGTAATTTGTNNAACGGAAAANAAATCCTAACCTTTTGGGAGCAGCTTAAGCTATTGTTGTAGTATTTTATCTTTAATTAAATAAAAGGCTAAGTTAAATTAGATATACATAGAATTAAGATGTATTGTTGTTAAGTAAATTCAGTCACTATGGCCAGATGTTAGTCCTAGCAGACGATGCTTCAATACTTAATGTAGAAAATGCTGACATGACTGTTTGATCTCAGCGTGGTTACTAACTGCCGGTAAGAGCAGGTATCTCTCTCTCTGATCTAGCACTTCAAGGCGTAAAGACATGATCTGGATGACTCTCCAGTCATGTACGGTATCCGAAGTACTATTTAGTTGAAATATACTAAACTCGCGCCGAGTTAGTTAGCTATTCTGAAGTCAAACACAATTGACTATTAACTATGAGATTAGATGTATGAATTAAGGTAAGTGGATACTTCGCGACAAATGATCACAGCATCAGTTAATTGACAGTATAAATAAGGCAAATAATAGCCTTTCTGTTAATAAGACTACTAAATGTTGATCATGAATGCGCAGGGATCTAAACTCGGGAGTGTTATTAATCAAGAATGAAATCCTGGACTGTGTAGCCGAGAAAAAGATAAGAAACAATCTGTATTATTAATTTGTAATATACAGAGTGGCCCAAAAAAATGTATACACTGTTTCATTGTCCATAACTTCCAAATTAATTGACGGAAACGTCTCGTTTTCGGTAGTTTAATAGTTTATTATTCATGCAGTCGCCACATAAGCGTTGTTTAGTTTTGTTACGTGATAGTCACNATATAAGCGTTGTTTTGTTTTGTTATGTGATAGTCGCCACATAAGCGTTGTTTTGTTTTCANTTACGTGAGTAAACATGGCTGGTGCAAGGCTGACATTCGATGAAAGGAAGGCAGTTTTGAAGTGGTACATTAAGTACGAAAACATTAATGAGGTTCAACGCCAATGGCGAAATGAGTTTTAAAACCGACACGTGTAACAATTGCGCGCATTCGAGACAAATTTGAAGTCGAAGGCTGTGTTAAAGATATACACAAACAACGACCTGTAACAGCAACAAGTCCAGCGAACTCCCGTGCTGTGTTACAACAATTCGCTCGCTCACCACAGAAATTTGTGAGGCAGTGTGCCCATGAAACCAGGGTGAGTCGCTCAAGTGTTCAGCGCATTTTGAAGACTGCGAAGTTTAAGTGCTACATCCCAAGATTGCTACACGCAATGAACGAGGACGACCCAGATCGTAGAATGGAGTACTGCGAGTGGTTTAATAGCATGGTGCGCAACAATGATGTGTTTGCACAGATGATTGTGATTGTGTGGTCTGATGAGGCGCAATTTAAACTCAATGTTANANTAAACCGCCACAATTGCGTCTACTGGGCCGCCGCAAAACCGAACGTCCACGTGGACAAAGCCGTGAATTTACCGGAAGTGAATGTGTGGTGTGGGTTATCTTATCGGGGTTTGTTGGGCCGTTCTTCTTTGACGGCACAGTTACCGGTGAGGTGTACTTACAGAAGCTTCAGACATCCATTTTACCTGCCATCCGAGAGTTGTATGGGGACGAAAGGTTTTCTTTTCAACAAGATGGTGCCCCACCCCACTACCATAATCGTGTCAGGGAGTACCTCAACGAAAATCTACTCGAACGATGGCTAGGTCAAAGAGGTGCTTTCGAGTATCCTCCACGTTCTCCAGACTTAACGCCTCTGGACTTTTACCTATGGGGAACACTAAANGACGTCGTTTATCGACAAAAACCACGCACATTGGATGAACTTCGAGAATGCATCGAACATTCCTGTGCAGATATCCAACTGGACACGTTGCAGTCGGTGGTTCGGGCAGCAGTTCATCGGCATCGCCTGTGTATGGATGTTAATGGTGACCACTTCGAACACCTACACTGAACTTGGAAGTTCAAGCTACACTTTTACCAAAAATGAGACATTTCCGTCAATTAATTTGGAAGTTATGGACAATTAAACAGTGTTTACATTTTTTTGGGCCACTCTGTATGTACATTAGAATCACTCAAATTCGTGTTGTTTTTCAATGATCATCCTTTAAAGTAACCTAACACGTTCTTAAGTACATCATTCTTTATGTTGTGACAAATTCTTGAGCTAGCCATAATTAATNTCATCCTTTAAAGTAACCTAACACGTTCTTAAGTACATCATTCTTTATGTTGTGACAAATTCTTGAGCTAGCCATAATTAATATAAATCAACCAAATAAAGTTACAACACTATAGCAGAAACATGGTCGTGCCAGGAAAGATCAGATGAGAGAGTAATGCGTAATATACAAAGCGAATCACGCTTGCGTTGAACGTATTTAGCGTTGGATACGAAAATAACGGCTTTATTCTTCTTGAAGGTACAAATAAACATGTGCAGACACTTAAACAAAACAGATACACAGTTCAAGTAAAACATATAAGACTGAAGATTAGAGTATAGCATTTTACAATATGTTAAGGACACTTTAATGTGGGACATACTATTGTGAATTTAATAAGAGAATTTTGCAATTTTTTTTAAACTGTGACTTATAACCCTTCAAATGCATAATTTCTTGCGGCAAAGCATTTATCTGCCTTTGGCCCCTCAGAGGTAAAGCGGATGATTAGGCTGCAGAACAATGATATTGCACTGAATTGCCTCGTAGCAAGTGCTATGATCATCTAATGCTCCTGTTTATCTTGATTATTTTACTAACAAGGCACACAGGGTTAATTATTATACTCTTAAGGCACGTAGAGTTGATTATCTTACTCAAAATACACAGAGTAAATTGTNTTACTCGTAAGGTACACAGAGTTGATTATTTTACTCAAAAGGTAAACAGAGTCGATTATTTTACTCATAAGGTACAGAGAGCTGTTTACTTTACTCATAAGACAGAGAAAGATGATTATTTTACTCATAAGGCACATAGAGTAGATAATTTTACTCATAAGGCACGTAGAGTTAATAATTTTACTCCTAAGGCACAGAGAGTTGACTATTTTACTCATAAGGCATAGGGAAATGATAATTTTACTCATAAGGCAGAAGGAGATTATAATTTTACTCATAAGGCACATAGAGTTGATTTTTTTACTCATAAGGCAGAGAGAGATGATTATTTTACTCATAAGGCACGCAAAGTTGATTATTTTATTCATAAGGCACAGAGAGCTGATTAGTTTACTCATAAGGCAGATAAAGATTTTTATTTTACTCATAAGGCACATAGAGTTAATTATTTTACTCATAAGGCATAGATAGTTGATTAATATACTCAAAAGGCACACAAGGTTCATTATTTTACTCATAAGGCATATAGAGTTGATTATTTTACTCACAAGACACAGAGAGTTATTATTTTACTCATAAAGCAGACAGATTATTTTATTCATAAGGCATAGGAAGATGATTATTTTACTCCTAAGGCACACAGAGGTGATTATTTTACTAATAAGGCAGAGAAAGATGTTTATTTTACTCATAAAGCACATAGAGCTGATTATTTTACTCATAAGGCAGATAAAGCTGTTTATTTTACTCATAAGGCACATAGAGCTGATTATTTTACTCATAAGGCAGAGAAAGATGTTTATTTTACTCATAATGCACATAGAACTGATTATTTTACTCATAAGGCACAGATAGTTGAGTATTATACTCATAAGGCACACAAGGTTGATTATTTCACCTAGAAAGCAAAGAGAGTGTATATTTCATCATGTTTAACGATGTCTTATTTGAAAAAAAGTAAGAAAGAATTATTATTTCAAATCCTCAATTTTATTATGGGTTGTCAGAATTGAACGTATTCCTAGAATAATAAAATCTGCACAGAAATAACAAAAATAAGTATGCTAGCCCTCATTTTTGAATCCTGTTTTTTGCTTTTNCTTCAGAGAACGTGGATTGGGTAAGCGTATAGGCCTGGTACTGGTTTTGTGGGTCTCAAAATGTATAATTGTCACACGTTTGGTAATTTCTTGCCATCCTAAAGTAAGATCTAAGAATACTTGATCTAAGTGAATGGTANAATGAATACCCATGCGCATTGTGTAACCTTAATTTATGCTTATAATTTTGTCTGACAAGTCGTTCACTGCAAATATGTAATGTTTGTTTCGTCAAATAGGTTATTTCTTTTTCAGCCTGTAGTATGTGCTGATAGATTTATTGGTCAAATAAAAACAAGCATGTCTCGTAAGTACGTGAATAAATCTACATCTTGTCCTATAATTACCACAATGGCATGTAGCCTTGAGAAAAACCTATCTAAAGTATACAATAGGTCTTGCATCTGATTTCCGTTATTTTATNCTTACGGTTGCAGGTTATATATAGCCTCACCTAAGTACATGTACCCGAGAATNAGAACTGTTCAACTGTTCTAATCTATTAATTCTATACGATCGGTAAAATACATTGCAAGGTTGCCAACCTAACTGATCTAACATCTCNGATACACTGTCCGTCCTCTCGTACAAGACTAAAAAAATCTAGCTGCCCTATTTTGTACAGACTGAACAAGATTTTGTAACCCAATTTCATATGGGTCCCAAAGTTGCTATAGTTTTGGATGGTAGGAAATNCTAATGTATTATATGCAATTTGTTTNACATGTTGTGACCCTATGAAGAAATCAAAGATTATATAACGCCTTACCTACAATATAACTAACATGAGAATTTCACGAAAGGTCATCATTAACAATAATGCTGCAGTACTTATATTCAATGCACTTAATTTCCCTTCTTTAAGAGAATAGTGACAATAAATTATACCTCTGCGGAAAAGTGATTTGGCATCATAGAAAAGGGTCAAGAATCCAATCATTAGAGAGTTTACTTGATATCCTTAATTAAATAAGTATTTTCAAAGCTAATTTTTATGTTATGTATCAGCATACTTCCCTTCTAAAATTAAAATAATGCATATTTTTAACCAGTATTATGTGACACATTTCTGGAACAGTCATGATGTTAGACTACGTAATAAGTATTACTTTTTTTACTATATTATCTAAGGTTACCATTTACAAAATTTGTATTCTCAGCTACTAGAATCATATTTTGGAAAAGGTAGCCGTTATAAAATTAGTTTTAGAAAACTTTACACTAAAATAAACATAAGGAGCTGTTTGTTCTATGTCTCTCGCGGATTAATTTCGTGCAATAATTTCCCGAATTTATTCCACATAAGCAAGAAATTGAGCAAATTGTTTTCCGGGCCGCTCGGTAAACGTCGCGACACAAATTTTTACTTCCCTGCAAGTGGTCTTATAAAAAAAATGTAAATAAATTTAAATTAAGACATTTATATTTCAAACATGGTATCAATGCTTAGACATGCGTGTTGTTCTCATGGTGTATAAATCATTATTAAACCAATTGTGCCGGGAAACAGTCAGGCAATAGGTGTTATTAATTTTGAGTAAACCATATCTACCACCTTTCATTTAACTTTGTCATTGTTTTTACAGGATACAAATGCACATTAAAAAAAGACAAGAAGANTTGATTAACATGTTCTCAAGAAGAGAAGCCGAAGTTTACATATCTGTTGTAGCAATAACAAACAAAACATTAACCTTGAATATAGAGGGCCTGAGGGCATACATCAAGGATGGGTAAGTCTTTAAACACAATTTACTGTTGACGTTTTATCTAAACGTTGTAAAGAGTAGACTATATTTTTTAATGGGTTCAGTGTTTAAAGTAACCAGTTTCAACACTGGATCAACAGTAGTTGAGTTTTAATGTTTGATCTGGCTTATTTTATTACAACCGAGCGTTTTTTGTTTGTTTTAACTTTTTCGAAATAGTTTTTAACCAACTTTCCTATATTCTAGAGTGTTGAAATTTGGTACACAGCTTAACGTTGTATATTAATTAATTATATTATAATTTGATGGATCAATATCGTTTCCTTCCCGAGGTATGGTCAATCGAAGTTTTTATAACTGTTTCAACATGGAAATTTAGCACTTCTTCAATTGATCTGTTCAGGTAAAAACGTAATGAAGTTAAAGATTTAATTTTCATTACAGAATGGGCAAAAGATTGGACTAAAAAAACTATTTTTAAAATAATATTTTGCTTGTTTTGCATGATACATTGCTCGAAAGGATATTGAAGCACAAACGTAAAAGTAGACGTACGAACACAGGAACTGTTCATTAACTTTTGTTTTAATGGTTTGAAGATTGTATTTTTCAGGAAACAGATGACGGTAGTGAACTTCAGAGTTTGGAAACTCGAGGAAAAAATGTAGAACTTTAGTTGTCCGTTTTGTGGGTAAAATGCTTGATCACGTAAGGTTGACAGGAACTACTTTGCCTAGTAGTACAAACATAGGTGGCAGCAGGAGGAATCAAAGATGTGTTCTCAGTAGAGCAGTGCCCGTTAAAATAATGGTAAAACAGACAAAAGTAAGAGATAGTACGAGATTTTGGGAGAGGATGATAAGTGCTATTAAGGGATGGGTTATAAGTCAAACGAAAATTTTGCCTTTGTATTTCTAGCAAACCAAAACGGGACCTGTGTTTCCCAAAAAACAAAAACCACTAATAGTATTGCCCATAAGAAACGTGAGCACTCTGATATGTAAACACTGGAACCTCTATCAAACATGTTTGAGCTATTTTCCTTTTTGGACACTTTCCAATTGGAGCGTTTGGGGATAATCCCAAAACAAGTCTGACAGTTTTGAATGTGAACAGTTTCCAACCGAACATGTACGAACCTGTTCAAATTGGTGTTATACAGCTGCCATAGAAAAGAATGACTAATCAGACAGAGTGGGCTTATGGGCCTCGTACTGCAGAGCTGAACTGAAACTAGACTTTAGTATGTCCAGTGTTACCTTAGAACTGAATCTCTTTTGAGCCCATAGAAACAGTGAGAGTTATGTAGTCAAAGGCCGGAAATGGGTGAGGCATTTTTAGACTGGTGAATATTAATGCCCGTCCTACATTGGTCGCAGTCTCATTCCCAATACCAACAGAAGATCGCCCAACCGTCACACACACCAAAAATAGGATTTTACAATGATTATGATCAGTCATTCAGAAAAAAGCGCTTGGAACTTTGGCTTGGTAATTACGGCGCTTTATCCTTTGGCTTCACAAGTGTGGCGCCTGTCAGATCCCGCAGCCTACGCTTTTCGCTGTTCTCTTGTTATTAACGACCGCTGNTTGGCTGACTGCCCCTGTGGNCCAGTCGAATCGCAGAAAGCTANGAGATGAACTATGGTTATCATTGCGACTGGCCACAGACCTGAAGTTGAATGCTCGGTAGCCGACTATTGNGATTACGATTAGGACTGCGATGCCAATGTAGAACGGGCATAAGCCGGGTTACATTGGTATAATTACTTGTGCAAGTAAGTGTCCTNGCTAGTCTACTTTCCCAGNCTCAGGGCAAGTGGTTATCCCTTGCCAGTACCAGTTGTTTCATCNTGGAAAGACGATGAATCCTTTTCGTGGCTGCGTCTTCACTGTCACGCTGTCAGTACTATACTACCTTAAGGCTAGTTGTAAGATTTGTGGTGCGGATAGTGAGGGATGCGGGATGGTGGGGAAAGGTTAGTAGGTAAGTAAAGAGCNTGGGTANCTGTTCACTTGCCTGTCCTTACTGCAGGTAAAAGTATTTTCCCATTAGGTTAAAACCNGATTAGTACCTGTCTTGCAAGTTANTGGTACAAGTAACTAACAAACCCATTTACTGTATCAATGTAAACCCGGGTTTAGTCCTCAAATATGATCTTGTTCTAGGTGAGTTGGTACCTAAAGTTGATCCACCAAGGGGTGAGAATTTTAAGGATTAATAATAAATGCATAATGCTTTTTTGAGACAACACTTTTCAATGAAACTAGTGTGATATAAGCATAAGTATCTTGTTATGGTCAGTAATTATGTTGAAAAAAAATACGAAAGTTTGAATATAAAGCATGAGAGTATATTTATTTTTTGTTTCATTTTTATTTAAGTAAATGTAAAAGTCTTTAACGCACATTGTTAATACATCAAACTATAAACAAAAATAAACAATAAATGATTTCATGCAATTTTCCGTACATCCTGGTTGTTCATCCATTTCCTTTTTCAGTTATCATCTTTTCATTAAGGANCCCAGACCNCGTCATGACTGGCTGTCTTTTACTNGAGCGTTTCATCTACATCTTTGGTTAGCCNTTGCAGCGTCACCGGTTATTTTCACGCTGTGTTTAGTATGCACTAAATTTGTGTTTGGAAAACTTGTAAGNCAGGAAAAAATGGATTATGTGGATTGCGCCCTTCAAGCTCTAGCAACACTATGCAGTCAAGGTAAATTTCTGCTTTTTTAAGAATAATTTTAGGTTGATGCTAATTCAATGGCTTTGGGGTATCTATTTTGATTTGCTTACTTGAGTTTATCGTTCCATGGTTCAACGCTATCCGCGTCGTAATGAAACTCCACGATGTTTTTTTTTTTTACACTCACTCAACACATAGCCGATTGTAGGTTCTTTTACTTAGAACATTTATCAATGGGATCCCACTTTTAACGTCCCTCCCTGAAGACGCCTGCGATCATACCTCAGTGTGGAGTGCTTCACTGGTAAACTCATATGATAACCCTATTATAAGGGCTAGGAGTCATCCCCGAGATTTCAACCCAGGACCTCATGATCAGGAGGCAAGCACTCTACGACTAAGACAACCTGTCGGTTAAGTGTCTCTTAGGCATATCTTATATATATAGCTGATTGTAAGTGAGTAAGTGACTGACGATAATTCTAGCCATGATGCGAAAGAGATAGAGAAAAATGTTAAATACAAGAGTTGTTCAACTTGGTATGAAACCTACAGAAAAAAATTGAAAATCTGCCATTTTTTTTTTGTCAAGTGACATCACAATATCTTCCACACGGTGCATTTTGCGTTTTACATAAAATGTTGATTTTGGCCCAAAACATCTGATTCACTACATGAATTTTAAAATTTCCGCCATTTTTTTTTCATATGACATCACAATATCTTCCTAATGGTGCGTTGTGCGGGAAAAAGTCATGTATCAAAATATGTTTATTTTGGC
>KZ871098.1:29551-41554 GCA_003456935.1 Machilis hrabei | reverse complement strand
TGTTTAGACCTCATTTTTGACCACCCTACCCCCTTCTTGGGCGGAGCTTTTACGTAAAATACTACGTTAGGACAAACAGACAATGTTTTTGTGACAAAAAGCACCTTTTACGTCGAAAAAATTGCCCTAATATTGATCAAAACAGCCAATTTTGTCCAATCTGTTATGCGGGTTGCCTAACGAATTCCCTAAAAGCCTTCAACCCCGGTGCGGCAGAGGAAGATGTTGACCGAAAAATCAGCAATTTTTTGTGTGAAGTACTTATACTCAAATGCAACTTTTCCGCAATCCGGCCAATCGAAATTTGAAAAAAAAGTTTTTTTCGATGCACCCTAGTGCACACACTTAGGACAACACAAGTGAGTGCTCAGACATATGCCAACACAAGAGTTACGCTATCTAATCTATCGTAACGGCCCATTACCTTACTGCCTTACGCTGTAACCCTTCAATGTAGTTTATTAAGCCCTACTTTGTTTCGGAAAGTTGGCTCACTTGAAATAATAATGTGATTAGTAGGTCAAAAGTAAATTACGTGTTTTATTTAAACAAGGTGTTAATCTCCATTGTGTCTTTTTATCTACGTATGGTTGTATTTAAGGAGAAACAGCTGTGTTTTCCAGATTTTGAAAGAGTTTTGAAGAGATCAAATGTAACGATCACACCTCTGTTAGCTGAAGTGTTTACCAGCATCACCTTGGAAACGTTGAAGCGTGAAAGTGTGGGCGTGGTATATTTGAAGTCAAAGCAAGCTGGGGCCAACCTTCCAGGTGTTAGAAAACTTATAGAATTTGGAATATAGGCAGAGGGAGAAATGCGAGAGGAAGGAAATACAGTATAAAGCAGAAGAAAATAATATAAACAAATCTTTTTAAAATAGCCTGTACATTTTCATATCTACGAGTATCACAGAGGAATTTTAGTGCTATGGAAAGAATAACATTGCCATTTGTAGTTTGATCTACACCATCACTGACATATGTTTGCAGTGTGNTACAGAAGAACTGTTATTTATTTAGTCAAGATAAACTCTTGTGTTAGTCACAGAACTCATTCTAAATCAGCTGCTCGAATGTAATTTTTAGAATCATATACCGCGGTACTGTAACAGTTTCAGAAGCTTATATATCCTCTTTGATAAGTGCATGAAGATATAAATACCTGCTCTTAGCCAAGGAAGTACAGGAGGANTTTTTTATGAAATGAAAGTGACAGGTGAATTTATCTGTATTTATGATTAAAAACAACAACCTAAAATTGGTTCTCGTAGCGACAAATTACTGTTTTAGAAAAACCGTCTCTCAAAAGTGATATTCTACTAAATATTGTGGAGTAAATGTAAGTGAAAGCGTCATCAGTCAACCTTCCGTGATAATATAATTATACTTTTCACAAATTGCTTGGCTGTAGCTGAAGAATCCCACGTGCTAAAAATTGTCCAACTTGGTTCCCTAATTTAACACAAATCAGTATTCAAATCACAGTGTCACTAAAATCTTAGGTAGGACTAATATCAAAGGACGATTTTCTTTAAAATGTCAGTCAAATATACCTACTTCTGAAATTTCAATTAAGGTAAGTATAATTTGATATCATACGTTTTAAATCAGATTTCATCCTCTGTTTACTTTCCAAATTATGGGATATGAATTAAAATGAGTTCAAGAATATACTGTTACAACATTTGATTGTCGTCTCAGAGAGTCCATTAAGATTATCAATCACTGCAAACAGACTCGCCCCGTGAAACATGTAAATAATATTGAGATATTCAGGCACCGAAAAAATAAGATGTGGTTCTCATAAACTATCCTATAGGTCAAAGCTGTCATAAAATTACTCCGATGAATTGGTTATTATTTTCCGTTACCTAAACAACTTTTTACAGGCGTGAAATAATATTAATTGTTTAACACACTCTGCTTACAATCAACATTTTTCCTCGAAAAGAAAAAGCTTTAGATTTCCATGGCTAATACAAGAAAAATAAGTAGAGTTGTGTGTGTAGTGAAACAGTTGGAGAGTGCACACATACCCGATGTATAGCATGTTGACTTTCAAAAAGCGCTGTTTGAGCCTTATTATTCTTAGAGTAAAATATAATGATTTTTAATTGAAATAGGTGTGTCATATAAGATACTACTTCATCCCCTCCCCCGTTCAGGGTGTACTTTTAAGGTTTGTAAGACTTTTATTTTGTTAGGGTTATGCACCGGGNACCGCCTGTTAGCATTATTCCGGTGCTTTAGCACCTAACATTTATGGCCCCTTTTATATTCAGACATCAAGTGGACACACGTAAGACAACACAAGTGAGTGCTCAGACGGATGCCAACACAAGTGCACACTTAGGACAGGACAAGCGTAACACCCAGCCCTAGCCAGGAATCGAACCTTGGACCTCCAGCGTGCAATGCCACGGGACTAACCACTAGGCTACCGGGTTTGTAAGACATTGGCTGCAATATCTAGTATAGGTACAAACAATGAAAATGCTGTTGAAGGTTACCGTTCTGTGACAAGGCGTGTACAGGCAATGGCAGTAATTGTTTCCAAAGGAACTTTACAATTCTTACTTCATTGTGGTAAAATTGGTTTTATATTTCGTAATAGATTTACCAATATATAATACACAACTGAAAATCATTACTTTATGTGCTTACTCTTCAGGCACCTAATTTGATTGTGCTTCTTCACTAGAGCTGATGCACAGTACAGTTTTAACTGGCTAAATAGCAGCTTCGTTCAATTTACAATATTTTGATCAATTTCCTTTCACAGTATAGATCAGTCATTGATTTCGGAAGGGCTACAATCCTTTGATTCTCGTCCCTCCCCTTCTGTTATCAAGTCTTTGTTAACAAATGCACTGGTAGTATGGTGAACTGATGAGCAGCAGTATTGGTAACTTTAATGACAAACAAGTTTTATGGGGCGCAACGACTAATGTGTTGTGACCACATATTTTAATTTATTCCAAATTTTCCAAAAAATCGGTTGAAAGTTTAATGGGAAAGTTTGACCTTAATTGTGCAAATGTAGTACGATTACTACAAACGCCTGAAACATATAATTTACTAGAAAAACAGATGCATTTAATGCTTCATGATTATAACATGGGGTATAAATGGAATTCATAAAGGATGTAAACACATTCATTAAATAATTAGTCAATAAAGATATCATTGTAAGCAGATACTAAAACAGATACGTTCCTTTGCTTTAGTATTGAAATCCCCACAACTTACTGTCATGGGCAAACTTATTCAGAGTCGGGCAATTACTAAATAAAAGCCAAATATGATATCCGCGAAAGATATTATTTTTTCTATTTTGTGAAGATTGCAGAATGTTAGAGAGTATAAGGGCGTGGACAGACAGGCAGCAGCGCTGCCAGCCCCGTTGCCGAGATGTTGGTTTATTGCCGACAGACTACACGGTATTAGGCCGGGCATCTCACACTCATGTCAGATGCCAGCAGCGCTTCTAGACAGTTGGATTTGCCTCGTGGAGTATTCGCGTGTTTTTCGGTACTTATTTGTTAATACCCACAAAATATCGACATATGACTCGAAAATCTGCAAACAGATGGTGATCAGAAGCAGAATGAAAAGTATAACTGCTTTAGGAGGTAACAAGTGGCTTTTTAATCCTGAACCACGTGGTACTGGAACCGGAGCTGTCGTCAGTGTTGGGCAGTTACTAAAAATGCCAGGATCGCTTCCGGTAGAGCTGCGGTGGTATCCTAGTGTGAAATCTCCCCAATATGAAATGTTCAATTATTTCTTCTTTTTAATCGACTGTTAATGTTCATTTTCAAGAATACATTATACTTTGAAATTTGAATCGTTTGAAATGTTTTGAAATTTTCGTAATCATAGCTCACTCAGTAATCGTCAGCAAGGGTAGTGGAGATAACAAGGTGTTAAATTTTTGCATATAAAATTACCATCTCGTATCATTTCCTTGCGCATTAGAAGTAAAACCAAACAATTTATTTTCATCTACAAGTTTTTGATAATGGTTCATTAATTATCCCTTGTCTGGTTAGCTAGCCGACTAGATTACGTTCTCGTCTATAGATCGTGTGTTCGAATCCCAAACCGGAGAAGAATTTCAAAACGGCAGCGGTTTTACGAAGACGAGAGTAGAGCCAACTAAGTGTTGCAGAAATAAAATTTGTTTTTCAGATGCCAGTAAAAGCAAGTAACATATAATTAAAAATTGGAAAATAAAGAACGCTAACAGAATTGACGTAACATATCAATAATCATACTAAAGACAGGTAAAAAAAATATATAAGTGGACAACAGTCACTGTTCGGGAAAAGGAGACAATTAATAGCAAAGAAAAAAAACAAAAACAAGTGACCTACAAGAAGCAATAAAGAGAGGTAGGTGAACGCAGAAAAGGAAAGTAAAAAAAAGAACAGGGCAGAAATCAATAATCCTAGCTGTTTGTTAGTGAGCTGATTGTGGCTGTAGTGAACATTAATTGGTTTACTAATTTAAAATTCAAACGAAAGAATGCCTCTGGGAGGGGGAAAAAACAACAACACGTGGGACGGGCCATTTGCGTTTCCATCTCGCCTCCCTTTCCCATTCATTCTCTCTGCTCAGGCTTCGTGTACAGGCTTAGGCTATACCGTTAAGACTGCGACAATTAGGCAAATTACATTACCTTTTAGTACTTCGCTACTAGTTTAGGTACAGTCTTGAATACAAATATATGTACCCATTCTCTCCGTGTATCCCAATAAAGACATAAAAAGGTACTGTCACACTCACAACAAAAAGAGATGGGGAAAGTGATGTAGTATGGGTACAGGGTTACCATAATTATTTTATTAAGTTGAGTATTTGATGATTTTCCTGATGGTATCGAGTGTTCATCTCGTAAGTTACTGACCAAGCATAAGTGAGACGAGACAGACCAAAATTAGAATCACAAAGATGTAAATATTTAGGTTTAGCTGCAATGAAATGGACTGACAATGCAACTGCCCCAGTGGGTACACCACAATCAAAATTAAATATAATACATTATGTAGAGTTTGCCTTCCTGAATTCAATAGTGAAATTCGTTTCGTTGAATAGGCCTTCGTCTGTGAGTTATGTAGGCCTAAATGTTTGTTTGTGCATTATATTAGCCGTTTAAAACGTTATTTCAAACGTAGATGTTGCGTAGCGCATTGCTGGGCTATCATGCAGGTAGCCGGCGTTGGATCCACCATCATTGATGATTAATTTTTCGTAGTAATTTTTGTTGTTGTTTATTGCACAGATACAACAAAACAAACTATAACTGTGTTGTTCGATTTCTTGCACGTTTATGGTCTTAGTGCGAGTAACACAGTTGCAGCATTTACTTGCGTCTGTCTTATCAGTTGTCGTTTTACATTCATTGGGAGCAGAATATTTATTAATGTGCAGTGACAATGAATGCAAATATAAACCCTTTTTATGTATCAATAAAGTTTATGCGGCTAGTACAAAATACGTTTGAGTTTAATGAGAAAGAAGCTATACAACCAGCTCCTGTTTGATCAGTTTGAATTACAAGAGATGTATGAAAATGATTGGGAAGAGTGTGTTAGAGAATATAGTGACGTAATAGATGAAGATGGGACAGCAGCGGATTTCGTCCCAGTGCACAAGAAGGTAAAATGTTTGAATGACAATTAATAAACGCTCTCCTTTTCTCATACGTTGATCATCTATCCGGAAGTGGATGGAGCAAATTAGTCTTGGAGGAACAAAAAGGCAGATACTTACTTTATCAATGATTTTGTGTTGCAGACGTTCAAGGATGCTCGTAACGAATGTAAAGCCTCGTTCCCACGGCGTGTGGCTTGGCAAGTCTGGTCTGAAGTTTGTCATACCTCGCGCCGTGGGAACATAAAGACTCGTTATTGCTCGAGGTGACTTGGGGAGGCTCGGCCTTTCCCGTGAAATGTCGATAAATGCTCGGACATCAAAGGCTTGTGGATCGATGGATGACAAGCCTCAGTCCGGCTCGTGCACCCGTTCCCACAGACTGTTGTAGCTTGTGTAACGAGATCATGTAGTTGCGCATTTTTCACATCACAATTTTCAAGTAGTGTTCAAGTGGCAATGGTGTATTGAAGAGAAGTGGTCCACTCGTGGTCACTCGAGATTCCCACGGCGCGACTGGGGACGTCGACCGACTACAAGTCCACAAGTACGAACCTCGAGCAACTCGAGGTTTGCCAAGCCACACGTCGTGAGAACGAGGTTTAAGGCAGTCTATGATATGAACTTGCGTATATGTGCCCTGCAAGAAGCTGCAAAGTATCCACATGCCACGTAGGTTATAATGTATCCACCACACAACTACTTGTTCCAGCTACTCTACTGCAACACATTTTAGTATTAATACGAAAGCTTACATCCTGATGTATGTCCACGAACACACAACAGGCAATGAACACAGTTATACTTTGGTTTGGTGTATCTGTACAATAAACATCAACAAAAATTGCTACGAAAATCCTGGAAGCAACTGCGGTTGATCGAACCCGGGTTGCCAGCATGATACCACTGCGATATGCATCAACTACATTTATAAAAACGTTTTAGACTGGTAATGTAGTTCACACACAAATCGTTAGGCCTATTCAACGAAACGGATTTCACTGTTGAATTCAGCATGCCAAACTCTACAAAATGTATTATATTTAATTTCGATTCTGGTGCAGCCACTGGGGCAGTTCCATTGTGAGGACGTTGATTGTACTTCCAAAAGTTAGTTAAAATTGATAAGGAACGATATACAATAGCGAAAAAAACCACTGAGTCTAAAAGTGTTTAAAATACATATTGTGTTTGTTAGAAACATGAAACGACAAAATCTATAAGGTGATCGTAATACGAGTTGTACCATTCGATATGAAGATCTGCCGACCATTTTCAGAAGAGAACCGACGAGCACGTTGCTAGTTAAAACTGTTGTTCGTAGGAACCAAATCAGGTATTTCAAGGAAAAACAGATTCAAAATGTTCTCATTCAAGGACTGTGTCATGGGTTCCTGTTCTCAGTGTCGAATCATGAAGTAGAGTGCTGTGTTTGGTCAATTGACGGGTAGTCAGTGCCTATCACCGCAAATGTTAAGTATTTTAAAACAAGTTTTTTTGGGACCATGCATTTAGAATTTAATTTTATATAATGATGGCGAAGGAGATTAAAACAATTCCGATATTTTTATTTGTTTATGTAATCTTTTGGGGTCTTATAGTTTTAAACGTACAGTTGTGAAGCTAATTATTGTTGATGATTTGCGTAGTAAAGTGATTCTACTTAAATTTGTTAGGCTATAATTAAGGAAAGGTCCTACGAGAAGGAATCAAAATTGACCTTTTTTATTTGAAAATTTGCTCTTGAATGCAGACTGTATGTATTTGAATGTTCTAACCCCAGTCAGTATTGAAAAGAAACAGCCGAGTTTACAGTATGGGCGTGAGATCATTCGATATATAGGGCCTAAATATTGCAAATTCCTAATTACGAAAACACAGCCTATTTATACCCATTCGAAAACTTCGAAAAATATCAATATCGAATTTCTAATAGTTCGATTTTCGAAAAATATCGATATGGAGTTTCCAACATTTTTCCACACAACAGAAGAATAGATACTGTAATCGTATTCAACATGCAGAACCACAGAAGTTTGGCTGGATGTCCTTTAACTTCACTGATCAAAATAATCACTGTTCCTCTTGTGTCGGTCGGTCGGACGTAAAACTCCACACATCAACATTATCATCATGCAAACCTAAAAACAGGAGATTGAAAAATAATCATGAAATGTCAGTTATGCTTCGATTTCACAAAGAAGTTGGTATCGAGAAATGAACAACTTGTTCTTAACCAAAATAAGAAGCGAAACGTCAATCGTTGTATTTTTGTTTTTGTTTTTGCTCGTGCTCCAGTGAACGTGGCCTACTAAACACTGTACATTGCAACCGACAGATTGGCTTAATGGTAGAGTGCTCGCCTCCTGATCGGGAGGTCACGGGTTCAAATCTGACTCCTAGCCCTGAGTATAAAGGGTTATCCTACGAGTTAGTCTGCCTGTGAAGCACTCCACACTAAGGTATGATCGTAGGCGTCTTCCGGGAGGGACCTTAAAAGTCCCATCGATAAGTGTTCGACGTAAAAGAACCCACCACGGGCTATGTGTAGAGTGTGTGGCAAAATTCAATCATACTGAAGCGTCATTACGACGCGTATCGTGGTCTAAACCTTGGGACTATAAACTAAAAATAAATAACTGTACATTGCCATGTAATAACTTTTGTAAAATAAATTGGTCAAGGATTCCACGAACTTTATTACAATTCCAATGACCTGTTAAACATAATTACTTGTTAGGCCATTCTCATTGGTCTTTATCTAACAAAGTTAAAGGAAGCTATCCACGGTTTAGTGAAAAAAGGTGCGAGGTCCATCTTTTGGGTCAGGAGAGCGTAACAATATCTTTAGTTTTTAGTGTAATGAAACTTTTTGGGAAACAATAAAATAGTATAGAAAAAATTGTGTCAGTAGCCATCATGATTTTATTTTACATAAAACTTTCAGTTGATTTTCGTCCAAAGCTACAATTCGTGAGAACATAAGAACAGTTGTTTGCACACTAAAGCAAAATAAAACAAAGTACAAAGAACGCAAAAGTAACGTTACAGCATGTAACTTATATTATTAAGGTAAATGTAACTGGACTTTGGTCAAAATGATTACAATGTAATTTTACCTCACGAGAATTCGCAAAATAATGAGATAAAAAACTAACGCAATTAATAATAACCTCATATCATTGTTTTTTAAACCTTTTATACGTAATGCCGGTGTATTTATAACTAGGACATATCTCTCTCTTTTTTGTTTAAGTCACACTAATTGTTTGGTCTGCATATCTGGCAGCTTATTTTTTTACGACGTCCCTACAAGGTTGGCTACATAAAAGGGCACAGAAAAGCCATGTAAAATGCACCAACATTTGAAGTTATTTTGGCAACGTTGCCGGAATATGGTCCGAGCGGGAATCTTGAACGACAACAAAGATCAAGTATTGGTCAATACAACAATCCCATTCTTCAAATACCGTCACGTGACCAAACACCAGGTGCGACTTCAGAGCCTTTGCTTACACAAAAATCTCTTTTAACGAACTTGTTCCTGTCAAGAAGTCGCAGATAACCCACACTTTCTATTGGAGAGGCTTGTCAGAGATGAGTCATTGTATCCAAAGGGTTGACCCTAAACGCGTTTGAATCGTAGTACTGTCCTTATATTACTTGATGTGATTTTTTAAATACCTAGTTGTTCTCTGAATATCAAACAACACTTACATAAGAGTAAGCGACTACTTGACAGTCATTTTGGTACTGGTACTTTTGAAATGCCACATGAAAATAGGATTACAGCCAGTGTTTTTCCACGATCCTTTTACTGGAATTCTGAAAATACTGGGCCTAGTGTTTATGAAGTAAACGAAGTTCTTTCTTTACATAAATTAAGATTAGGAGCACCTAATAAAAAATAATCAGATGTTATCTAAATCTACATCATACCCTGCAATCAACCGGTAAGGTACTTGGCAGGGGGTGCACGAGGCACCACAAGTTATTATTCACGTCCTAAACGGTTCCAATCTCGAATCGACCTCGGAAAGAATGACCAAAAATACGCATTAGATTTACAGCTGATTTCCCTTAACTTATCTTCCCGATCATGAGCGCCTACCAATATATGTGGCAGGTTTTAAAACCTTGCTTACATTTAACTGCGACTGAGTGGAGTTTAGTTGCTCCAATCTCTTAATTCTGCTTTTTTCACGCTTCACATTAAGTGATTCCCAGCCCAACTCGCCTAACATCTCCGTTACGCTATCTGTCCTACCGTAACGACCCAAAACAAATCTAGCCGCCTTACGCTGAACTGACTGAAGAAGATTTTGCAATCCAACCTCATACGGGTCCCAAACACAACTACAGTATTGGATAATTGGAAGCACCAATGTGTTATATGCAATTTGCTTAACGTACTGTGGACATCGAAACAATATTCTCTGGGCAAAACGAAGACTACGTAGCGATTATCGACAGAGGTTGCTACCTGAAAATTAAAGCTTAATTTTCTGGTTTACAGTGGATGCAGAAAGTATTCGTATATCTTTCATAGGCCAATATAAACGGCTACTGTGTGTGAACCGAATGTGTGACGGGAAGGGGAAAAGTGACGCATTTTTCATATTGCTGTCCGTTATTGTATCTAGTACAGAAACGCACCCACAATTAAATACATTTTGCAAATAAACTACCAAAACTGAATTATTGGCATTTTTTCGCGCACAAAAAGTATTCATTCGTACACTTGTCATTTTGTACAAATTTAAAGGAAATTTGAGCACATTCACATTTTGTGGAATTTCTTTTTACTGCTGCCAGGCAATTTGGCATGGATTCCACTAATTTACAGCGGGAGAAATAGAGTCCCATTCTTCCTGCAAGGCGATTCTCAATTCGTTCTTGTTACGAACATATCTTTTTCGAATGTTTTTGTCCATAAAACTCCACAAATGTTCGATGAGATTGAGATCTGGTGATTGTGGAGGTGAAGCGAACTGCTTCGGAGTATTATATAACAACCATGGTCTTGTGTTTTGAGCAGTATGTTTAGGGTCGTTAATTTGTTGGAAAATGTACCTGTCTCCCATAACCATTCTATGTGCACTAGACTGTAGATTCCCATTCAAATTATCAATACTCATTTTATGATCTCATTCCTCTTACACTTAACACACCTGGACGCCCAGATGTTACCTGCTTTTCCAATGTACCAGTGGCTCCGTACCAGTTTAATAGAGTTTTTTACACTAAATCGAGGTCTATCCACAATGTCAGTTATTTGTTTCATGATCCTTCTTTCGCTCACTTGCGTTTCTTTCCCCTTCCGATCCATGTTTACTGAACTGCTGGCCAGTTGACAGCAAACTCTACTGCTGAGGTGCTCGGACGTACATTACG
The DNA here is from genome assembly GCA_003456935.1 of Machilis hrabei. Classification (NCBI taxonomy): domain Eukaryota; kingdom Metazoa; phylum Arthropoda; class Insecta; order Archaeognatha; family Machilidae; genus Machilis; species Machilis hrabei. Next base: position 30,506 of record KZ871098.1, on the reverse strand, counting down.
GTAGCCACGCATCGTCTACCCTTCATGCGCTCAAAATGCGACTCAATCACTAATGAATATGGGGTGTACGAATACTTTTTGTGCGCGAAAAAATTTCAAAATTTCAGTTTTGTTAGTTTTTGCGCAGTGTATTTAATTTTGTGTGCGTTTCTGTACTAGATACAATTAAGGAGAGCAGTAGGAACAATACGTCACTTTCCTCCTTGCCGTTCTCACCCAGTAGCCGTTTATATCGACCGATGAGAGGTGTACGAATACTTTCTGCACGCGCTGAATGTTGAATAAGTCTGGAAAATTAATCAGTGAGGGACATAGAACAATGCCTTGTGTTTATTTTAATGTAAAGTTTTCTCAAAGTAATTAAAATCTAATATGTGTAATTTGTTGAATTCGACTGTATTAGCCACAATTAAAGAGTTTACCAAAGTACACAAATTACATTTGAATTATTTTTAGAAACTTTTACACCAAAAGAAACACAATGCGTCGTTCTGACTCTCTCGCTGATTATTTTCATGGATTTGTTCAACACAAACCTGAAATTAATTCTATGGAAGCATGGTTTTTGCCCTGGTGGTAACATTAACGCCAGAATGATTAATTCAATTACGTAAAAACTATAACTTACAACAATGTTATCATTGTTAACAACCTTAAAGACGTGATGAAATAACTAGGCCAACAACTGTATTTCTTAATAGACAATTAGACTGACAATACATAACAGTAAAGTTGCTTGGTACAAAATGTTAATCTTCACTGTGTCACTTTATTTCTGACAAGGGAACATTTCCAACTGGGGTAATAGCTTTTGGGAAAAGGAATATACCATCTTACANNTNTTNANGNGTANATTCCAAATCCGCTTTCAAAACCTGCGGAATCCTAAAGGAAAAGGTCCTAAATGGCCTTCGAAAATGGCTCACTCCGGAGCAGTGGCGACTATAGGCGCTTA
>KZ871095.1:48240-60997 GCA_003456935.1 Machilis hrabei | reverse complement strand
CACTGATCCATGTTACAGCAGCGTTTCTAGAAACGAAACGCTGTGGAACCGTTCCTTGGAACATGTATTTGTTCCGTTTCCCATCCCTGCTTACAGCTGCGGAGATTCATGCGATCGATGCAGTTAGTACACTCATCCTTGCCTGGCGTTACGCTCGAACTGAACACACAGAGGCTTACGAGAACGCCGACGTTACTAAAATTTAACATTTATACATAAGTACTATGTTTTTACAATTAACGCCTGATTGCTTCCCTAACTCTTTAGGGTCACCTTTCGCCTCTGANGAACAACAAGAAAAGGATAGGGGTGCCCCTCCAACGCACTTCCCTGTGTTACACGACCGAAAGGAAGNAGTNACTCCAAAAGAGATAGTTTCATGCAGGGAGAGGTTAGGACTGTACTACTCGTGAGAGTATTTGAGTCCGATTTGGTGTAATATGAAAATGATATCGTATGTGGTTTAGATGTTTCAATATATGGATATGTGGGCAAAAAACTCGAAATGAGTAAAAATCACACCTTTAAATGCTAGAGTTGAGTACTCTGATTAATCTATATCAAAGAAGGAAGCGTGTTTTGTCAAGGATAGAATAGGTGTCGGGATAAAAACCTCAGCATGCTGTGAGTAAAAAAATCCCTCTATCTACAAGTCATTTGTAAGGTAGTTTGTCATTTTATAAGATTGTCATGGAGCACCTGGCGTACTGCTGTGAGCAGCCCTGGAGAATTCCCAGGGTTACGCATCCTGAAAAAGAAAAACTATACAATTAGTAATTGCAATGGGTATGGTGGGTGNTATTGAGGTTTGAAGTATTTTGATTCTCCAACCAAGTGGTGTCGATATTGAAAACGGNGTGAATACGTCCCCTTGCCAACATCAGTCCAGCCAAACGTACAGCTCTAAGGGAAGGTGAATCCCTATAGAGGAGAGTGAACGCTAGAAAGATGGTAAGGGACGATACTACGTTTGGCCGTTTTCATCTGAACACTGCAGTAGTTGAATCCTCAAAGGTACAGTGGGTTGTTTGGTTGTCTGATATTTAGTTTTGTGGGTGTATGCGATTCTGATACAGGGTTAAACAATGCCCCCCTGTAAACAATGCTCTGAGGTGAGGCATCTCTGTGCAAACAAATGACAGTTTTGGTGGTTCTCCTCGACTACTTTAGATCTAAAATAGCTCAATTAAGAAAACATGTGCATTTTTACAGCACCATAAACTCTAAATCCAGTAAAAGTTGAAGTATGTTTTGTTTCCGGTTCGTAAACAGTAACGACCACGAAGACTCCACTTTTTGCTTTGACCACCAGCTTGGTGCCATCAATATCTTCCAGATCGCATGCATGCCTTTAATTGAAATGTGACTCATAAAAATGAGGAGTCAACGACCTTTTACGGNGGCTGTCGCTTGTCAGCCATGTTTGTTTTGGTTCCTTATAACACGACTGACTGTTTCAACTGCAGGAAGGACCGGTGCAAGCGGCGTAACTGGTGCTTCNACTTTTGTCTGTCGACGAACATCAACCGGAATCGCCTCAAGGATAAAAGCAAGACAAGAAGAGAAAGAAAGAAATACGAAAGAGAGGAAGAACAAAAGCATGAGGAGGAGATTGAAGTTCAAGGTAAAGTGTAACGCAGAAGTCGCTTCGTCTGTGGCCCGCCATTTGAGGTCACGCGCGTAATGAGCATCGGCAGTGCANGGAGATGCCGCAAGAGTCCACCACCGTTGTGCTCACGATCCTCACCTGAGCGAGCAAACTTTTCACTTCAGCCATTCTTGTTACTAAGCCACGAATAAGGCGTGCACCGGCTACTTGAACGATAAATGCACCTGCATAATCAAAATCTATTTCTTTCCATGGAAGAATGTTTTAAACCTTGTTCACGTCTACTACAGGCTTTAAACATTAGTGAATACTATATTTCGGTGTTTTCAGAATTTAGATTTATACTCGTGAATGAGTTGATTTGACCAAGTAAATTGTTTAACAACTTAATTAGTAATATACTGGGCAAAATAAAACAATAATTGTAACGAACGTTTCGATCGTCAAACTATCTTATTCAAATGTACTGATTTAAAAGTAAACAAAACAAAGAAACTAACCAAAAAATTACCAATGCAAAGCAGCTATTACACTTTCAGGCGTANGCAAAGAACGTTTCGATCGTCAAACCATCTTATTCAAATTTACTGATTTAAAAGTAAACAAAACAAAGAAACTAACCAAAAAATTACCAATGCAAGGCAGGTATTACACTTTCAGGCGTATTGGAATTCATAACTAAATAAAATTTCCATGTTTACTTAAAGTAAACAAAACAGACGAAAAAAAATAATCCAATATTCAAATGCAAGAAAATGAACGAAAATTTCAATCAAAGAAAATCCTATACTTTTAACCAAAATCTTAACCTCCTTAGTTNTGAATTGTAATAGCCCAGCATTTTTAATAGTTTCTTTGTCTGGTGGACATCACCTCAGCATGGACAGTATCAGGCAACACACACAATAAAAGAGTTGAACTGAAACTAAATTATTCAGAGTTTTATTAACTTCTTATCTATAACGAGACCCTCTTGCCACCCAACCGAAATNCGANTCAAAGTCTGATGGACTTTGTTTACTCAGTGTTAGATGATNTCGNTTTTCACTGGTAGTTAGTCAACACTGTTGCGTTGAGTGTGTGCTTGCTGATTAGCATTCTCAGGTTTTACCAGCGGTGATCTGTGAGCGGAAAGTCAAGCGCTATAAAATGATTGACCAATAAAAAACTAATAGCGGTTTGTGATCTTGTGAAGTAACCTAGTCCTTGAAATCTGGAGTTTGTCAGAAAAAGATTATCCACAACGATAATAAACATCTGTTTAACTTTACTCATGGAAAGAGCTTGTTTCTGTGAAACAAGTAAATCCTCAAGTGAATTGGAGTGTTGCTTGTAATGTAAAGTAGGCGTTCCAACCAGGTCACGAAGTTGCAAAGAAATTCTAATTGTGATGGGTTGTTTTGGTAAAACTCAAAATTGTGATTAGTCCAAAACTGAAGTAAAAATGAAAAATATATGAAGCAGTAAAGGAAAGCATTATTACGATAAGTCTAAAATAAATTACAACTCTTTTAAAACGTGTCCGTCAGTGGAAGGCACTGCTTTATCATCCAAACGAAACCAAATCAAACCTAAACTCTACTGAAGAAGCATAATTCAGATTCATTTGAGTTACAGTATATACTTGATTATAAGCGGAAGTTTTGTTTTCAAAACTGTGGTTTCTAAAATGGAGGTGTGGCCTATAAACGCCTACAAACCGGAATAGGTTAGATCAGTTAGGTTATTATGAAAGCCTTATTAAAGAAAAGAAAATGGATCTACCAAGGCGTATAACGATCGTTTGCAGGTATAGCTATTAGGGAAAACATGCATTTCTTATAATGTATGTAATTTGCATAAAGTTGTACTTTGACCAATAATGCATGATGCGTAAGATATGTTCCTGACTTGCCGTTTATAGCCTATATTACTGTGTACAGGTACCGTCATAGCAGCCATGAAATGGTACACCTTGTACTACATACACACTATACACTTACTCAATATTTACGCTATTTAAGTGGTGCACCCATACATGTTATATTATTAACTATAGGACGTTTTAAAAATAAAAACAACACAGAATGAAAGTGCAAAAGGATTTTGGCATAGGGCCTACTCGAAATGTGATATTACTTAGCAAATTTCATTATTCCATGAACAAGAGTGAATTTGAAACTCTCCGCATTCCGCCATGTTTCAAGTTGAAAACCGATCAAACAAGTTAAACGACCATTCTTGCTCGGTCAAATATAAACGACGTTTTGATGAACAGCAAGCTTGATTTTGTTTGGTGAAACGCAACTCTCTCATCCTTCTCACTCACTGATGCTAAAAATAGGTAATTGAATACTAGGTGGAAATGTTTGACCACGATTTTGACCCATTTCCGGTGGCGTTCCGGAAAAATTTTCGGGTCATTTCAACTCGTCACGTTGCAAGTTACTATTTAAAACAAACCTCGTCTCTCTACTCCACTGACACCTGAGACACTTCCCTTGTGAGTTGTAAATACCCCTCACCCCCAGAACACTTCTTTTAGAACGCAACCCGCTCAACAGACATGTCCTAAAAATTGCATTTCTTACCCCTTTTGTAAGATTTTCAAGTGACATTTTAAAAACTAAAAAAGTGCATGTTATTTATTATTCCTTACAAACATAAAAGCGTGCATGTATGTTTATATGCATTTATGTGTGTGTGTTTACACATACATACTATAGTAGGCGCGCAACATACATTCCCGTAAGTGTAAGATAGGTTTGATCTTTATGTGAACAACAGTACTNTATGGATAAACAGTGCTCAGTATTTTTAACTTAATTCAATTGAATTTTAATTAGGAAAACAGTTATAAAATTAATTAGAAAAACTGTGACATATCTACTTACTAAACTAATTCATATCTCTCAGTCGATTTTCTGAAAGATTATTATCTGTGATTTTCGGGATCGCTTACAGAAGTTCCGCTGTAGTTTGTTCTTAAAACTATGAATTAACGTTTTTGATAAACTGTGTTGTTAGGATAATAACGAACACATTAAAGAAGTACTCTGTTAGCAAAAAAAAAAAATATATAAACTATGATATTCGGTTACTTTCAGTACTGGCTTACGCCAATACATTAAACCACTATATTATTAAGTTTGCTCAGTCTACCTTCAGTTCAGTTTTTACAGGATTGTTATCAGATACCTAAAAGATTTAACGANGTATTACATCCAGACAATTTGCTAATTATACATTTAATTCTGTGCAGGTGCAAAGCATCGGATTCCAACGGGTGTGAGGAATTTCGACATTATAAAGTGAAATTAAAACTTAAAAAGTACCAAAAATAGTTAGAAACTGTACACGTACATCAATTCACATAATTGATGTGTTACCTTAATTAAGTGCACTTTTATCATGTGCTCTGAATCGAATGTATCCTAAATAATTACATTGTTTTGGAAAACAATTATCCTCTAACTTTGATACTGGCTCCCACCGATTCATTAAACTACTATTATCAACTTTGTTTTACAACCAAAAATTTATATTTTTTATTGTAAGATAAAGCAAGCTTATCAATACCCCTACCTACTAGTAGTTTTTATATATTTTTAGTTTATGTTAAGTCTACCTTAGAGCTACCAACTGTATAGCAAATATATCATATAGTTAACTATTAAGTTAAAGTTTAAAAAATACTCAATACTTATCCAGAAACAAACCTTGCGCCTTTGGGTCGTATTGAAGCAAGTGGAAATTGTATTATGAATTCGAATCCTGCTTTTTGGATTTCAAAAACGTTCAATGTCAGCAGACACAGAAATCTCAAGACATTTCAATACAGTAATTAAAAATGGTAAAAAAAAAAAAAATGTGTTTGAGGTAGATAATCTGTAGATCTGAATTCAAGTTTCAAATATTGGACAAAAACAAAACAAAACAAAACAAAACATAGTGCTGCTTTCACCAAAGAAGTACGGTGAAACTCATTATGGAGTTGAATTTCTGCAATTTCTTTTCCCGATATGAAATCAATGATTCGGAACTCTCCAAACTATAAATGACAATCAAAATCTTGACATTGCAGGTTAGGGGTTGGAGGGGAGAAACTCATGTTAGGGGGGTTGAAATTCTGTAAGTTCTGAGTTCTAGACTATATATTATACGAGGTAGTTTTCTTTGAGAGTTCTGAAAGGTGGTACTAAGAACTACTCGATTTCGCTGATTTCAAATGCGCATTTCAAACTCTGAAATCCTTTATCCCCTTCAATGACTGCATTTCAATACGTTATCATTAATTTCAAAATTAGCATGGGATGGTTTTCCGTGTCACCANTTATAGTTGGAAATCAAAATTGCAGAATTGTAACCCGCATCACTCGTTTTACCGCCTTCAACCCCTAGACTCAAACACCGTCCGACTTTGGCTTTCATTTGCAGTGGGGGATTTTCAAGATCGTTGATTTCAAATCTGGAATAAACAAATCAGAATTTCAATCCCTTCAATCCCCCACACTGAAACATCGTCGCCGTTCTATGGCAATTCACACTGCGGAATTTTATGAATCACTGATTTTAAATAATAAATGCAGTATTTCAACCCCCAACAGCTACTGGTAGACTACTGCAGAATTTTCTGAGCAGCTGTGTTCAAATCTGAGATACAAAATGCAGCACCAAGTGAGTCTGAATTCAGAACTTATAGAATTTCAACCCCAACGCGAGTTTCACCCCTCGAACCCCAAAACTACAATGAAGAGATTTTGATTGTCATTTATAGTTTGGAGATTTCCGAAACATTGATTTCATANCGGGAAAAGAAATTGCAGAANTTTAACTCCCTACATGAGTTTCACAGTACTCCTCTGGTAAAGCAGCACTATGGGTTTTCTTGGTCCAATAATTCAAGCTTGAAATGGGATCTACAGATGATCTACCACAAACACTTTTTTTTACCAATTTTAATTCCTGTATTGAAATGTCTTGAGAATTCGGCGGCTGCTCACATTGAGCGTTTTTGAAATCCAAAAAGTAAGATCCAATTGATTTCACTTTTGAACTAAAAAAGCACCAAAAAACACCTCGAAAAGCTAAAGTTGGAATAAAGGATGTCCCTTAACACTCGTTCATCATAAACAGGATGTATTCAGTAAGGTAAGACAAGAGTGGGTAGGCGTATGTTTGCCTATAGTGCGTTTTTATTTTGTGACGTCCGGTACTATTTTTTTTTAATGGCGTATTTCAAAAGTAATTTTATAAGGCTACGCGTGCATTACCAGCCTTGCTAAATGAAAAAAGAGCCAAAATGTAATCTAATTATCAGGTCATATTACGTGAAATAGAACAGTCAAAGAAAAACAAGCCTAACTGGGTCAAATGACTGTGTGCGACTCTGATCGTAGCTTCCATCTGTTAATGAACAACAAAATCAACATAAGTCATCATCATACATCGCGCTATTGCAGATGCGTTTTGGAAGGTGTGACTTGCGTAGATTTTCGAAGGGAGTNATTGAGTAAATATTGTCTGATTCCTTTCGCAAAGTTTTTTTCTGGAAATACTTCAGTATTTTTGTATACTTGATTAGGATGGGTCTTTGACNGGGCCAGTTAAACGGGATTCTGAGAAAGGACTGGTTTTTGATAAAAATTAAGGTTATGGGGTTAACTGGGTCATGTCAAACTGTGGTTAAGTGGCCACTAACTAAAGGTAACCAAGCTAATCCTAAATAAAAATATTAATTATCCCAGACACATCGCTTACGTTTTATGAGTAAAAATAAAANATATTTGAACGTACATACGAGCAATAAATGGTTTTCACATATGAATTAACTCTTTTATGTTTTGAAGATTACCTATCAAAATATAGTGTTATCAGAAACATACTATCAAAATGCATGNCTATTCGCAACATGTACTTCGTATGATTGTCAAACTGATCCATCAGAAAATTTAGTTAATATGCCATCTAGACACAATTGTAACGTCTGAAGAGATATGGCCATATCCCAATTCAAGTGTTTAAAAGGAACCATTATTAAAATGTAAGAAAATAAAATCTACAATGTTAACTGACACTTCTGTAACAATCATTTCAAAAATTGAGACATAATAATAGTGATAATAATAAAAAAAAGTAAAAATTGTTACATACACCCACTTTTATTTGCACTTAAAAGTATAAAATAAATTTTTGCGTCTTAACCATCCCAGTGGATGTGCACAATAAAAGTGGGTGACTGTGATTTCATTTCATGGTAGCATAGGGTTGGAAAATTGTCTATTAGATATGAGCGCAGTAAGAAATGAAATCACAGTCACCATTTTTTAATTTTTGATTTTATGCTCTTTAGTTGTTTTAGTTTTTTTTTTTAAATTTAGCTTGTAATTAGAAAAATTACGTAAATATTCCATTTCTTTTAATGTAATAGTCAAAATAAAAGGGCAGCGGTCAGATTCGAACCCACGCCTTCGATAAGACCAACGTAAAATGGTTAGCGCAGGTCTAGAGTTTAGGCCCCACTTTTTAATTTTTGTAAATTCTCATGTTGTTAATCATTAACATAATATAGTTGAACTGAGACAAGTACAGTTCAAACTTATTTACGGAAAACACGGTTTAAAGTCGGCCTCAGTTGGTCCACTTGGAGTTGTCATCGTGTGACGTGTTAAAATATACTATTACAGTGAAAACAAATAGCCAGTGTAGGACTCGACTTTTCTATGTTATGATTGTTCTACTGCGTCTGCGTCCAGTTGTTGACTTGAATGACCCAACCTCAACGTCCTTAATTGGGATTTACATCTATTTATGTGGCACCCGACGTTCAGCTAGTCTCTGGTTAACCTCAGCTTTCATGTCCGACCTGAGAAATAATTCAAGGTTAGGTCTGAAGTTCACCGATTGAGATACATCAGCAAGTACTTGCTTATTGCATATTTTTTTAAATAAAAAAAAAACAAAATGGAGGTTTTATTGACCATTATTAATTTTAAGCCTTGAGATAACATTTCCAAGGCCTCCACTGCGGATAATTGTGTGTCAANAAGAGTAATAGCTTTGTACGGTTTTATTACACTTTAATCGCCGAATGCCGATTTGCAAATAAGATTTACGTGCCACTTACGTCAAGATGTACAGTGAATTACAACTTGCGGCTTGGAAATGTATAAAGAGTTGACTAAGATGATAATACAACAGCTATTAACTATTTGTAGTAAAGAAATTCTGGAAAGCAAACAACGGCTGAAAATATACAATATACAGTAATATGCAAAGCTTCACTGCTCTTTGGAAATNANGCNCGCATGNGAATAACAACGCAAAACTCTAAATCAAATGNCAGTAACACCGAGTGGACCAGGCAACAAAACGTTGCTCAATTATTTGTGGTGTACTGTTATGGATGAATGTTAGATTTTAAAGTAGCTGGTATGCATTTAATTGAAAATAACTCTTTTCCGAACTATCAAATAACATCAAACATGTTTGGCGTGCTCAGTTCAACACGACACAAGGCAGATCTGCGACACGTTGGATCGCTTCAGAATAGCGTCTGTATTACAACATATTCATGCTCAGCACGATGTGGTGACAAGGTTGTGAGAGTAACGCGATGTGCAGCTTTTAAGGCATGAAACAGGTAAAGGCTGATTCGCAGTATGTATGATAGGCTTAGGTCAGAAAGACTTACGGTACTCATTACAACAGTCAGCTTGTCCGGTTTGGGTTTCAAACCAAACTATCAAGAAAAGACTTCATTTTGTCCGAAACTCCAAGCGTTTTATATTATATCTACATCACCAAAACCAGCGTTGTTGGAAAAATGTAGGCCCCATACATATCAAGATTGGGGCGCTTAGGAATGGTGCAATGTGATGTTTTATGACGAGACCAAAAGGCTACTGAAGACGTACACAAGATGTCAGAGGATGTGGAGATAGACTGGCTGAAGCACCAATTATTAGAGAGAGGTATATGAAGGAAGTGGGTTGGGAGGTAAAATCGTATGGACAAATATTTTGTTCGGCCGTCGCACTCACCTGGACACCATGAAAAAACTGAAGACGGGTCAGCAGTACGTCGATAGATATATATGCATTCATTCTGTGAATACTCTTGTGATACTGTCGTGCGGTTGACGGCATTACACATCCCTGTTGGAGCTAGGATGCAAAGGAGTTCAAAGAAGAGGCTCAACTCGTTACAGTCAGAGTGTAACCTGGGTTGCCGTTTGGGGATGCCGTGCTAGAAACAGGCAAATACAGGACCGCAAACGTTATTTGTAGGCCTACTTCTTCAAAAATATGATAAATAATTTAAACGTATTCAAAAGATTTTAATAATCAAGAAAAATAAACTGACATTCTATTTAAGTGAATATATATCTGTAAACGCTCGTACCTTTATCACTTTATATGGAGGATTGTCCAGTATATAAAAAAAATACAATTAAAAATAAATTTAATTTATAACCACTTAAATTCAAATACTGAACCAAAGTAATACAATTTTCTTCATGTTTATAATGTCATTTAATATTTAGTTTGACCACATGTTGTTAAGTAAAAACATAATCAAACAATTGAAATCTACTTATTTAAGTAAATCTTAATCTTCTAGTTCCTACCTAAGTAGCGCAAAACCGTTGGACCAACGTTGGCAAACAGTTTTTGTCCACGGTTGGTAAACGGTCCAAATTTACCACTTGTTTTTTTGCTGGGCCAACCAAAAATTTGCCAAACAAAGCCCAACAACCTTACCTTACCTACCATTGGCCAACAACCATTTCCCAACGACGGGCCAACAACCGCTGCTCAACGTGAAACAGAACATTCCCATACCATTCCCCAACGACGGTCTAACCCCCGAAAAAAAAAAGCATTGACACACCATCCTCCAACGTTGGTGTACGATACCGGAATCCAAGATGACGTCGCGTACAGTCCAAGACGGCATCAGGAGCAATTTAACATGACGTAAGGCGCCAATCAAAATGGCATTGGCCGCAATCCAAGATGGCGTCGCGCGCAATTTAGGAATTGGAGGGAGATTGGGAGCTTTTGAGCAAAGAAGTTGAAAAGGGTGTTGGGCTATTTGAGGCAAATGGTTGGTCAACCAACAGTTAGTTAATTGGTGGTTAAACCCTCAAAAAGGCGTTGGGCAAACTCCCCAAAATGGTGTTGGGCTATTAATGGCAAATGGTTTGGGAAAAGTAGTTGCCATTGTTGGCAAATAGTTGGTCAAACAACGGCAAATTGGTTGTTATAACCACAATAAATATGCCTTGGGCCTATATTGGCAAACGGTTGGCCAACCAACGGTGGGTTGTGGTTGAAACCACCAAAAAAGGTTATGGGCCATTGTTGGCAAATGGGTGGGAGAACCACCCACCATCCCCCAACAATGTCCACAATTACCCAACCATGGCCTAATGGTGTGTGTTACTTGGGTAGAGCATGTTGATTTATTATTACCTCAATGTTAACCAAGACATTCCTATGCACTGTCATCAGTGCCTTTGAAGTTACCCTGTCTTCACTAGTATTGTTTCGCAGATATGTTTTCAGTCGTTTTAATGTAGATAAACTTCTCTCAACACCATCAGCTTTAAAATATTCTTGGAACACATGAGTAATTCCTAGTTTTGATGCTACTTCCTCAGCTTTTTTATACAAAAACTAAACTCTTCAACTGCATTCTCCCTTAGATGTATAACTGTTTTTGTACCAGTTCAACTTAAGTAATTGATGATCAGGGATTCTTTCTGTAGGAACTGCGTTATGTCATACAGTACGTTAGTGACAACATTTTTGTCATAATGGTAAGTGTCATTATAAACTCGAAATTATACATACGCATAGATTAGTGGCTTTTGAAGCAGAAAAATCAGTTTTGCTGTGCATGATTTTTTCCAAAGCAGTAATTGTAGAAAAGATTCAGAGGATACAGCAACTGCATCGTGTCTTTCAAACCATCTGGTTTGCTTGTAGCTGTAAATAGTTTGGTCGGATAGATTTTCTGATGCCAGTTTTCCATTCAATATTTTAGTCCTCTTGGTAGAGGCTGTGAAAACATGACTCACTTCAGATATTACAGAAAAGCAATTTCAAATATTTTGTATTTTTGAAGCATAGTGGATACAAAGGTTCAAACAATGAGATGAACAGTGTATGTGCACGAAAGCTTTGATTAGTATTGGTCAATAATACATTGCTTGCCATTAAAAGCACCTAGCATGACCAACGCACTATCATAGTCTTGTCAACTCAGATTTTATAATTTTAATCCTAGCTTTTGTAAGTGACTTTTTATTGACGACGCTATACCATTTCTAGTAGGATCATAAATTGGCAAGAGTTTTTAAAAAGTCATCCGTAAGTACTACCTACAATCTTGGCGTCAACATATCGTATACAAAGCGAATATTTAAAAGTGCGACTGTTATATCTTGTCTCTTCTCCCAAGACTGAAAAGAACGTTTCCTTCTTTACTAGCTCCGTCCACTATATTGTTTTATATCTGATTTTCAATCAGACTATTGAAAAAGTAAGTATTAGTCTAAATCAGTCGCAGTGATATTCACTTAATTTTATCGCAAAGAAGTGGATTTTATGTTCCACNCACGGTATTTGGGGGTAGGGTAGCCCTGGTGTCTAGGAAATAAGGTCCCTTCGGAAGACATTATTTCCTGTGACACCGGCTTCCTCTGGCAACTTCTNAGACTACGTAATCCCTTGGCTACGATGTCGGGTGACATAAACTGTGACGAAGAAGTCCAGGACATGTTAACAAGGATACTGCAGAACGTGGAAACGCCATCAACAACAACCAGGGCATCATTTATACCAGGGATGGCCAACTTCTTTATATCGGTGGGCCAATATATGATGTTTGTTGGTGTCAAGGGCCGCACACTACATTTTCTTATCCAACATTTAGGAATATGCATTGAAATAAGTAAAACGTGCTATTTTAAGTAATTTAAGGATATAAATTACAAATATTAATGTTAAAAATTGCTCTCCTAATGAGAACATCGAAGCCGCTGATATGAAGCAACAAGTTCACTAAAGTCAATTTCAATGACGTTATTGATATTCTTAACAAGTCTTGAAGGTGGGCATCAGTTAATCGGTTTCTTTGGGATGATTTCACTGCCTTCATAAT
>KZ871087.1:30629-46813 GCA_003456935.1 Machilis hrabei | reverse complement strand
TTTTGTACATTTAGAGGGTTGCATCCCTCAAACAAGAGCCGGGAAAAATCAACCAANGTNNATTTNAAANACTTAAACGTTCATCACACACCCATGCGAAATTTCAGCTCGATACGACCATTTTTTCGGTAAAAATACGTATCTTGAAATAGTGATGCTTTAATTTTGACCATGAGTGTATTAAAGCTGAAGCTGTATAAACAAACTTTGGATTTTTGTTCCATTGCGGGAAGTTCTTTACTGAAAAACTACTTTCAAATCCGTAAAAGACCCAATTCAGTGTTTTAGACTCAGTAAAAAATCAAGCATTTTCTATTACTTGTATAAAGAACCCATTCCTCACTTTATTCACTGTCACATCATCGTTCAGTCTCCGACCTTGTCTATTACATCATTGCTTGCACGGCTATTGTTCTTTTGAGCTTGCATTTTTACATTTTGCTAGTGCTATTAGGCGAAATAAAAAGTCTAATGCTATCTTTCCACACTTACCGCTGGCCCCGGTAGCCTAGTGGTTAGCCACTTGGCCTTGCACACTGGAGGTACCAGGTTCGATTCCTGGCCAGGGCTGGGTGTGACTCACTGTTTCAATAAAAAGTGTTCATCATAACCTTCATATAGAATTAAGTTCACCTTCATTAATCACAATAAACATTGTTTCATCGTCCCTAATGACCCATTGTGTGTCGANGGGACGTAAAACACCAAAATCATCATCATCATCCACACTTAGCTAAATGTGTACACATAATTTCTCAGTCGTATTATTTTCCCTAGCATTTGTAAACTCTGCATTCTCTAAAACATACAACCTGCAAACCTTTTTAAATCATGTTGAAAATTATACTGAATTAGTTTAGTATATTGGTCTACATCTATGGCGCAAAAGAACACTTAAAACATTGATTCTTATAAAACTGCTACACGTTTCATTAGTTTAATTTGGCAAAAATATGTTATTTCTTAACTGTTATAATTAATGGGAGATTGTTTATTTCTTAAAGGTGTACTCCCCTGAAAGCAGAAATCATGCTCCAGAGAGCATAATACTCGATTCCTTGTTTATGTGTAACAAATCTGGAAAACTAAAAAGAATAATGCCTTGGTTTATTGGTGCAAAGTTTTCTAAACGTAATTAAAATCTAATACGTGTCATTTGGAAAATTCACACATTTTGTCTAAAAGAGCCCAATTAGCCGTATTAAAAATATTAGATTTAGAAAGATGTACATAGAAATAAGAATTGTTTTATATTTCTCGCTTTTTAATTTCCCTATTTTTTCTTTCACATAATCCAGAAATTAAGCAGCTTGGTTTCCTTCCTGATGGTGATGAATGCTCTTAATGTCACAGCCAGGGCCAAAATCAAGCTCCTGGACAACAAATAGCTTAATTTCTGGCTTATGTTGAACAAATCCTGGGAATTAAAGAGCGAGAGACATAGAAAAACGCCTTGTGTTTATTTGGTCTGAAATTTTCTAAAATCAATTAAAATATAATATGTTTAATTTGGTGAATTCTAAAATTTTGCTAAAAAAATCACCAAATTACACATTAATTGGTTTTAGAAAACTTCAGACCAATTTAACACAAGGCATTTTTCTGTATCTCTCGCTGTATAATTCCCCGTATTTGTTCAACATAATTCAGTATTTTATGAAGTTGTAGTCCGGAAGCATGTTTTATGTCCACACGGGGACTAAACACTTTTAATGTACAATGAAGTTCCTTTATGGGATTTTTTCGTATGACCTTCTCATCAGTAAGGACATACACTGTAATTATTTTATATAATTGTAACACGTACTGCAATATTTCGGCATGCTATTGCAATAATGAATTGTAAATGAGCTATTGTATTATGTCTCGTAATAGGAATGCTGCCTGTCATTTTTTTTCTACAAGGTTAGCTCCATATTAGAGAGTGCCCATCAAGCACTTTGTTCTGAGGGGTGAAGAGATGAAGAAAAAGATAGCAAAAAAGTGAAAGTGGAGTTCTCAGCCTTCTTTAGTAGGGAGAATGTTCATGATAAATCCACTCTTTACGTGATAAGGAGCAATTAAAGTGACAGAAATGGAAATCGTAAAGGATCAAATAGATAATGGTTAACAAAACTGAAGTTTAATTGAAAACCTAAAAGAAATTGAACTGCTTAGCTCATCTCTTTCGAACTTACGCAACTACTTGCGTCTGAGATTTAAAGTTTGAACCTTTTAATGATGTTGTAATCGCGTGAAGCATGCAACAACCAGAAAAGGATTATCATGCAATTGAGCAGCACATAAAACTCATATAAAATCATTTAGTTGAAAACCTGACCTATAATCAGTACGACGTCTTCCGGCCGGCTACGTTTTAATGTATTACATGTCAGTAATAGACCCATGTCTGGACCCAACATTAGCTCTTAAACTCACGATGTTACTTACAGGTTGTAACTTAACTCTACTCAAAGAATACCGGAATAGATTCAGAATGGAATAATACAGTGAATTTCATGAGGAACAAATTTGCTATGCGCTTCGAGTAAAACAATGACAATAACGCCCCTAAGGCAGAGCCACAAAGGTTCCTACTTCATTAACTATACTATTTGCAATACAATATTAACTTTTATTAAGGATTGTGATAATTCAAAAAATGAAATCCACATTTGAACGTAACTAAATTTTCACATTTGGTTATTGGCCTTTTAGTTAATAAATGGTATTTCTTGTTTGTTTGTTTTTAAGGCCACGGGGAAAGAAAATAAACTCAAAGTTTGTGTCCCGATGTTTCGATCTCTTGTTTGTGTCACAATATTTTGACTTCTTTGTTGCGATATTTGTCGCAGATCTTAAATTACAGTTACATGTTTTTAAGTTTTTAACTGTAATTTTAACATGCTTTTAAGCACTGTAAAAAAAACTAATAAAGAGATCCAAATATCGTGACAAAACTTTGAGTTTACTTTCTTCGCAAGTGGCCAAATAAAATAACTTGAATTGCAATTTAATAAGTAAAATTACTTATTTTCGTGGTGTAGTTTATTTACAGCTTATACACTTAAATCCAAGTCCTTTTGAAAACCCCTTACATTGTTTGGATATTTTATCTTAGTTTATTGAATGTCGTTACAATTGTTGATTGTGGTAATGACGTGTTGTTTTTAACAATTTATTATCATATTAAGTTACATCTACATCTTACCTCGCAATCAACTTTTAGTCTTTGGCAAGGGGTGCAATGCACAAACTCATAGACGATTCCATTCCCGAAATGCCCGAGGAAAAAATACCACAGATAACCGTCTGTTTTACACCTAAGTTCCCTTATCTTATTTACATGATCGTTTCTACCTATATACGTAGCTGTTTGCAGCACGTGTTCACAGTTTAATGACACGTGATCATCAATTGTTTGTTTAATACTTTTCACCCTATTGTCGCGGCGATTATCGGCTAATGAAGCCCAAATAAGTTGTTCCAACATTTCTGATACGCTATCTAATCTATCGTAACGACCCAATAGAAACCTTGCTGCCCTACGCTGTACGCCTTCAATGTAGTTTATTAAACCAACTTGGTGAGAGTCCCAAACACAACTACAGTATTTTAATATTGGTAATACTAATGCATTGTACGCGATTTGCTTAGCTTTTAATGAACTTCGCTTTAATGTCCTTTGAGTGAACCTTATATTTCATAACGCCTTTCGTACAGTGTAGTTAACATGGGAATTCCATGACAGACTCTCGCACAGTAATACTCCTAAAAACTTGTATTCTTTGAGTATGCCTAGTGTTGTACCACAGAGCTCATAATTTGTCTGAATTTTCTGTGTAATACGCATGACCGAGCATATCTTAGGATTTAGTTTTAATTGCCATAAATTACACAATTTCTCAACAGAGTTCAGAGACTCTTGCAATTCCTCACCATCTTCTGTACTATTTATTTCCCTGTATATTAATGTCTCACCTGCAAAAGATAGAATATAGGACCGGATGTTTGCAGGTAGATCATTAATGTAAAGTAAAAGTAAAAACAGACCTAAACACTGCCTTGGGAACTTCTGACGTTAACTGGGCAGAGTTAGATGTGACTCTTTTAATAATTACACGCTGTGATCGATGTTAAGTTAAGAATTGAACAATCTATATTATAATCCTCTAGTTTTTGTAACTGCCGGAAGTGAGGTACAGNGTCAAATGCTTTACTGAAAACCAAGAACACGCTATCTTCAATTTTGGATAGATGTTCCACGAGTAAAAGTAACTGAGTTTCACAAGATAAACGCTTGCTGAATCCTGAGCGCCTAAATGTTTCATTATTTTGCTGCCAATAATGTGCTCTAGCAGCTTACAAAAACGGAGGTGAGCGAAACAGATCTATACTTCACAGGATCATGTTTCTCTCCTCCCTTGTGAATTGGAACAACGTTTGAAATTCGCCAGCCATTTGGAATTTGTCCAAGGAATAAACTGTTCCGTTATAGAGTTGTGACAAATGGTCCGAGATCTTCAGCTAAAGGAGAGTAAACGTGGGATGGAATGCCGTTAGGCCTCGGGGCCTTATTTGGGTCAAGAGACTTTTAAAGCGTAACTCTCTATTCATTGATGATTAACACCTCTGACATCTTCTTGACGTTTTCGATATCAAAATTAGGTATATTATTCATATAACAACGAGCTATATTGAAAGTTTAGCAAATCTGCCTTTTTGCATGTCTCCGATACGATTTCCCCATTTTTGTCCTTTAGCGGTGGAATTGATATTTTTCCCAACCTTTGATTTGTTTATATATTGCCAAAACCTTTTGGGATTATCAGACAAAATTGAACCTAAATCCTCTTTCTCAAATTTATCGCGAGCTGTTTTTAACAGAGTTTAGTGCTAATACGAGCCTGACTACAAATTTTGGCGGGGTGTGGAATGCTTTCTTTTCTTAAATTGTTTCTTTGTTTGAGTTGTTTTCTTATTGCTCTCTTAATATCCCTAGAATACCATGATAGTGTTTTACTTGTACCTAAATTGCGAGAAGGAACGAACGTGTTTAGAGATTGCCACAGGAGAGAAGTAAACATACTCAACATAGAATCCATATTTACAGTATTGTTACAGTATGTTCTAGGGTGTTGTAATTGTTCAGACATATAACTACTTATATAGCGTGTTTTTGAGTTTTCGGGGTTAAACACCCTGCTACAGAATACCGTTATGTCCACCTCGCTCAGTTGGGACTATTCCTGGGATTGTAAGTTTCTCTACCAGTCACAGTCAGTGAACACCGATCTTTTTTAATACCAGTGGGTTCGTGATTAAACGTGGGCCTCGAAAGTGAAGGAGAATGGGTCTCGATAGTGAGTGAGTGCGGTGCGAATGGTATATGTCCCCTTAACCCGGGAGATATGGGATTGTTTTCGTTAGGCTTTTGTTACTGCACCCCAATCAGGTTGTTTTACAACGAGAGCTTCCGGTACTATAACCACGGTCCCATTCTGCTTTACCGCTGCCATTGTGTACCACTGTAACCTTTGACTTACACCACACACACGACGAACAAATATAAATGTCGCGTTTATTAATAAGGGATGCAATACAAAAATTTAGCTTTACTCTACACTAAACCCTACGAGGCCTCATTATAAAGGAAGCTACACTACACTATCTGCGCTCTAAAATTAATCAAAAATGATCACAATAATTATAACAGACGTCCCTGGTAGGTACACCCCGATACCAGGGAGGAATACCCCTCTGACTCGCGTACTGTCTGTAGATATTAATGCCTTCTCTCTTCGCACTATCTCTGTCCACCGTGGAAGAGTTAAATGTTTCGGTGACATGAAGGTATGCTGCGGCCTCTAAAGACCTGGACTTTGAACCAATACAAGAGAAAAGTTTTATCTTACCGTGATACGCTGCTTGAGTACGCTTGCTCGTATTATAACAGACTTGGACACAGCACCACCTGACAGTAGTCATCCATTCGTCACTGTCGTTTCATATGGCGGCTCAACGCCCCATACAGATGACCAAGTCATTTGGTCAGCAAGTTCATATACTTATCTCTGTTTCGTTACGCTGGCAGAATGGCAGCGATATTTTTGAATACACTAAACACTGGTACTTTCACTTACGTGGTACAATTTATTTTATTAATCTGCCATCAGAACTTCCTCATTTTACGTGTGGTTTTATATAAATTATGCTTCAGAAAATCTAAAAATCTGTATTTTTTCCCGCGCTATCATCCTGGCTACGTAACAGTCTCTCTCGTTGTATTCTTCATCTCCTTTCTAAAACACGGGCCTTCCACTCGTAATTGGAATCCCGGCTCATGTTACACCACCGCTATTAGACGTTCTCCGTTCAACCGAACGGCTTTTAGGGCGCTACCAACAGGGTACGGCGCAGCCTATGGACGGTATAGATACTTGACAGCGTTCCAAGATTCAGCAAAACAAGAGCTGCCCTTCACCATAGAGGTTACAGGGCGGTAATCTCTATACATTTCCCCAGATGGTAACCGTGTGGCGTAGCTACACGGGTTCCATCTCCTAGTGGAGGCAGATCTAGGTTTTTCTACTCGGTATACCGGTATGACTTATCTACCCCTTTAGCTGTAGATCCTCGACTAATGGTGGCTACTACGAACTGTTGACCTTAAATTATACTTATGTTTTGTTGGCCTGTTAGTTGTGTTGTCTATGCCTTCCTGCAATGGCTTACTCTCGGCTGGATTTGCTGGAGGCACGTTCAGTGGAGCGCAAGACGTTCTTGGGTGAAAAATCTTTAATTCCGAGATATAGACTCGCCGTGGTAACACTTCATCGTTATCAACTTGTTGAAGGGTGTAGGTGTCTTTCCAAATGTCTAATATCCGATATGGGCCTTCATATTATCACAAAATTTTCCTACTGAGTGTTTTGCCTTGTCGGAGTGTAGATGTGTTTTGCGCACTACCAACTCCCTTTTTTAAAATTTCAAGTCACGGTGATTTTTGTTAAAATATTCTACCTGTTGGGCTTGATTCGCAGTTTTATTATGGATAGCATGATCCAACATTTTCCGATGTATTTGGCACTGTGCTTGGTGTATGTCCCGGGAAACGGGTGGTTGTACCCGTCCTAGATGTAACTCACCATCCGCGGCCCCTAACGCGTTATCTAGCGGACCTCTAAGCAGGCGTCCGAACATAAGTTCTGCCGCTGCATAGTTGGTGGTACTGTTAACCGTGTTCTTTAAACTGAAAGTGATATGGCTAACATTTTGGTCCCAGGTCCTATGATTGATTTTCACAAATAATCTCAATTTCGTCTTAATATCGCGATTCCGGCGTTTGATTGGGTTAGCACTTGCCTGCCATGGAGTGTACCACCGCTGGAATGTGCACATAAAGTACACTTTATGTGCACATTCCAGCTGTGGCACACGTGTTGCATTGCGCGACTGTGATGAGCAAGCGCGTTGTCCATTAGTAACTACTTGGGCGCACCAAATACGGCAAACACTTGTGCTTCCAGCAGGTTCACCATTTCCGCCGCAGTGGCTCGTCGCAATGGTATGATAAGTACCCAGTTAGTACATACGTCCACAATGGTCATGAGATAGCGGTTCCCCTTCGACGTCCGCGGGTAGTCTCCCATTATGTCCAAACTCAGCTGAAACCAGGGTTCGAATACGTTGTGATGTTGTAAGAGGCCAGCTCGCTTTCGGCAATCTGGTTTGGACAATTGACACCGTTCGCATGACTGTACATACTTTACGATATCCCGTACCATGCCTCCCTTTTGTAACTTCGTGAGTACGGCGTCTAGAGAGACTAATTGGCTCTCCACATCTTGACTATATATAATGATGTCATCGAGATACACATACACATTGACATCGATATACTCTCTTACCATGGTATCTAAACAGTGCTTGCTGAAAGGTTCCTGGCGCACCAGATAGTCCAAACGACATGCGACAGTATTCAAATAACCNGAACNCCGTGAGGAATGCAGTTTTCTCCCGGCTTGTCTCTTCCAAGTCTACCTGATGATACGCCATTTTCAGATCTAAATTCGAGAAGAATTTACTATTTGATAGTTTGTTCCATATTTCCTTCAGTTGAGGAAGGGGATATTTCGACGTCCGAATACAGACCTTGTTGGTCTGTCGGGAGTCTACGCACAGCCTCACTGTTCCATCCCGTTTTTTAACCAATACTACGGGCGATGCCCAGGGGGATTGGCTGTGTCGTATTATCCCTAACGCTAACAGATATTCTAATTCGGCTCGTAATGCAGCTCGGTGGTGTATCGGCGTCGGCCTCAACCGCTGTCTGATCGGTGGAGCTGTGCCGGTATCAATGTAATGATGGAAGCCATGCAAATGTCCAAGTTTGTTTTCAAAAAGCTCAGCGTGTTTTTTTATGATGGGTAAGACCCTTGGGTCCAGTTGTTTTGGTACCTGAAGGATCGATTTATCTTCTAACGTCAATATAATATCCTCGGTACTAGTGGCTGGCACTGGGCTAAGGCTTGTCACCTCATCTACTTCCCGCACCGGATCCGGTCCATCCATTGGCTCTTCGTAGACTCCAATCCCTGCCCCGGTTACCCCGCTACGCGAAGAGTATCCGGCCATGTCGCCTGTACTGTGTGGCACCGTACCCATTCTCTGGTTCCTCTAATACCAGCTTTTCTTTTTTTCGTGTCTTCTTTTGTACTCCCCGTTTTACCGCTCCGTCGTCTGGGACAACGGACTCGGTTCCATCTTGTTTTAGGTACTCTGGCATCGTAGCGGCAGCGTGGGGTTTTATATCTTTATTCGCATTCACCACTATGCAAAATAAATTGTCCAGCGGGTATGTGTAATCGGGGTTTTGTAGCGTACAAAATTCCGCCTCAGAAATCACTCGAAACTGAATGCTAATTGCTTGGTCCTGGGGAATTTCTAATTCCTGTCCATCCACGGCGCACGTGTTGACCCCGGTTCTGCAATTCAACTTCGCCTCGTAACGTTGTAGAAACGTTTGGCCCAGCAGAATATCCATGGGTAACTCTGATGCAAACACGTATGTCTTATCATACAGTTTATGACCCGCAACCACCATCTCTAAATAAATAAAACCTACGGTTACCTCGGAACTTGTCGCTGAGTCAAATTTTACTAAGTCCGGTCTCAGTTTATTGAACGGGATCAGAGTATTTCGAACCACACTTAAATCACTTCCCATATCTAAAAGATGTTAGGAACACAGCTAGGCTTCTTTTTAAGGAATGCCTTAGATTTTAGTTACTCACCTTGAGTTACAAATATTTCTGTGATAAGCGACATATTCGCTTACTACTTGCTAGCTTGTAAGTTTGTTAAAGAACTTTGCAAGCGATCCATTTTTGTCAGCAGTATGAAATACATATAAACTCGACAGCGGAGGGAGAGAGGGCTGGTTGATTGATGAACGTGTGTGCATTGTTCAAATTCGTTTTGTGCGTGTGTGTGACGCAAGATGTATCAAGGTAATTATATTTGTTGTATTATTGTATGTTTATTGTTAGATATTTAAGTATTTGTTGTTTAGCACAAATACTGGATTATANCTTTGNTGTATTGATATTTGTTTGACGCATTATGCGTAATATATTTAATNAACTAAAATCCATTGAATAATTAATTTCCATCTCCTAGATAGTTTCTGGCCTAGGAGTAGCTTAGTGCCATGATTTAAATTATTTTGACTCTAAGTACAGATTCCTAACAGATGGAGGCTAAGCCGCTTGTACATGTATTTTAACGTAAAATATTTCTAAGTCTGTGGAAAAATTTTAAAAGTAAATTTTTCAGGAAAATATATATATATATTTCTATACATTTTTAAGGAGAATCAGGCCCTAACGGCCTATGGAAAGTAAATTTTAACGTAATAAATGTTTTTGTTAAAATTGAAGAGACATTAGTTCATTACAGGTAAAAGTAGTACATGTCAACCTACGCTTCTTAGGCTAATACTATATGGCATGTCCGTGTTTTCTGGCATCTGAAGGTGATTGGAGACTTGTGTGAAACTGTACAGCCTATGAGGAGTATTAAAATAAATAAGGGAGAATCAGAAGAAATTTTTGAAAAAAAAAAAAAAATTGGGGGGGAAAAAATGTGTTAAAATTAAAATTTTTCAAGTTTTAAGATTAGACTCTTGACGTTCTTTTTGACCTGCCTTTCAATGTCATCGCAACTAGGCATGACCATGGTCCCTGGCATTGGATTGAGATTGGAGTACTGAACGTTAAAGGGTAAATTTTAGGCCAACACATGCCTATTAGTTTGCATCCATAAGATGAGAATTTGCAGTTTTCATGATAAATTTTTGCATAATAACGCTGCTGGTTTGGGCTACCTTTTTGCTGATTTTACGAGGAGTGTAAAGTTTTTTATTATCTGGAGTTGTAAAGTTTATATTAACAAAATGGCGGAACCTAGTTTTCAAATAGTAGTTTCAATGCTGCCTCATGTTACTTTTTTACGGGGGAAAATGTGAAAAACTTGTTGTTATTTTTTGAAGAATTAGAGGAAATTCTCGATACAGTAAACGCCACTGACAGTCCAAAACTTTTTGCAAGTAAACGTAGTATCAGAGGCGAAGCAGAAGATTTTTTAAATCAGAATGTTGAAATCCACCAGGAAAAAGATTATAAAACTTTCAAAAAAGCTTTAGTCGAACGCTTTACTCCTCGAGAAAATATTAATACAATTTTAGACAAAATATCAAATTATCATCAAATGGGTAATGAAACAGTAGCCGAATTCAGCTCGCGTTTAAAATCACTAGGGTATTTGTTGAAAACTGATCAAGACACCCCAGAAGTCGTACGGGAACGGGAATGAATGTTGCTTGGTAGATTTTTAGCTGGTTTACATCAAAGATATAGTCCATTTGTGTTAACGAAAGACCCAAAATGTTTGTCTGACGCGATTAAATTCGCTGTTTTGGAAGAAAGGAATTCACAATTGCAAGTAAAAAGAGTGGTGTGTGCAAATGTTTCTGAGGAAAAACCTGACAAAGAAATTTAGCAAGGCCGACAGATGTCTACACATTTAAAACAAGCAATACAGAATGCTGGTAATGGAGTTCAAAACTCGCCAGAAACGATTATTTGTTGGAGATGTATCAAAACGGACCACAAATCATTTCAGTGCAGGGTCAGGTTACNAAATCAGTACACACCACAAAGTAATGAAACATTTGTGAAGTCAGCTTCCAATACAGCGAAGTTTAAAAGCAAATGCCAAGTATGTGAGAAATTTGAATTCGAAGCTATTACGTGCCGAAATTTGCCACTATTGTTACATGATAAGGATAGGGCCACAGAGAACACAGTGAAATGTCAGTTATGCAAGCGCAACAATCACACTGCGTTGAATTGCAGAAGCGCTAAACAGATTGTTAATGCTCAGAAAACAACGACTGATCAACAAAAAACGTGGAATAGGGCGGTTTTTTCCTAAATTCTTTCAATACGGGACGTTTGAAAGAATTTGCAAGTGATAATATGTCCCAGTCAGTCTGTCAAATAGATTATAATGACATTAAGNGCAGAGCGTGCCCGAAAATAATGGGATACATAAAAGGGGCCAGAATGACATTTTTAATCGATACGAGAGCTTCTGTGGGTCTTATACCAATTTGTTGAACATTAAGCGAGTAAAAAAGGTATTGACCGAATTTCGGTTAGTGAACGCCTCGAATGAGAACATGCCTATTTTAGGATGTCACGAGTTACCTATAGAAATTGCTATCTTAAAGGGCGAATTATCATTCATAATCGCAGACATAGAAGTAAGCAACGGGTACGACGCCATTTTGAGCGCAGCATTTTTGAAGGAATTTGATCTTTGCTTGGACGTAATTGCGAACATTTTATCAGACTCGAAGGGAACATCATCCCGTTGCTAGATCCTGTAAATGATAGCCAAATTAGCACCATTGCCACGCTAAAAACATACACACCTGTACCTGCTCGTTGTGAGACACTTTTACAATTAAAAGTAGACGAAAGTTTCACAACAGGAGATAAAGTCGTGTATGAACATGATGAAAGCGGAGTTGGTGGTGTTTATTTTGCTAACTCTATGTCTGTAGTGGGTTCTAATAGAACTGTACTGGTTCGTGCTATAAATACTTCTGACACAGCTTTTAAGGCGTCAGAAATATGAAAATAGGTATTATTAAGAAATATTTACCAGAAATGAGTGAAAATACTTATGAGAGTGACGCAGCCGTCAGTTGTGTCAATTCAGTAAGTACAAAAGATGAACATAAAATTGTAGAATCAGATTTCAATTTGCAACATATTACAGACGAGGATCTGAGGCAGCGGTTGTTGAACCTTTTGATGAAATACAGTGACGTATTCGCAAAACAAGCATCTCACATAAAAGAACCCGCGAAATTACCTGACATGAAAATAGAGCTTCTACCTAATACACATGCGAAAAGACACAAAGCGTACAGAATACCTCATTCCCAAACNGAAGAAATGCGGAGACAGATTGACGAATTAGTTAAAAATAAAATCATACGTCCTTCGACGAGTGACTGGGCGAGTCCTTCGATGATAGTACTAAAATCAAATAAAACTTACAGACACGTAGTTCGTTTAAGGTTTTTGAACTCTAGATCGATAAAAATGCGTTATCCGATCTCAGACATTAGAACGATATTAGATAGGATAGGTCCAACAAACGTCCTGTCTACAATTGACTGTTATCAAGGTTTCAATCAATTAAATTTGGAAGAGAGTTCGCGAAAATACACTGTGTTTACGGTTAATGTGGGCACGACAAAAAAATTTTTATGAATTTTGTAGAACACCTCAAGGACACTGTAACTCTCCGAGTAATTTCAGCAAATGTTTAGATCTCGTACTAGCTGGTATTCGTGACTGTCCGATAATAGCCTGCTATATTGANGACCTTTTGTTGGCAAGCCCCGATATTCCTTCTCATTTGGTCACTTTAGAAAAATTGTTGGTTCGCTTGCGAGAGGTTAATTTGAAAATAAACTCTAAAAAGTGTAATTTGTTCAGGGACAATGTGGAATTTTTGGGACATTCTTTGAGTAAGGAGGGCATCAAACCATTGACAAAAAAATGTTGACAAGTTAAGAAATGCTTCACGACCAAAAAACATACGTCAGCTTAGCGGTTATATCGGTTTAGCAAATTTTTACACAGCGCACATTCCCAGACTAAGTGAAATTATTGCTCCTTTAATTAATTTAACAAGTCCTAAAGTACAGTTTATTTGGGATGACAAATGCTAACACAATTTTCAAGAGGTAAAGAGAATATTAACGGAAGAACCAATTCTTAAATTTCCCGATTTAAGTAAACCTTTCCTTTTGTACATAGACGGGAGTCAATCACAAGTAGGCGGTTCTCTCGAACAAGAACACGACGGAAAAACGCACCCGTTAGCTTATTTTTCCAAGACATTAAATGAAGCCCAGAAACGATATTCATCTTTAGAATTCGAAACTTACGCGTTAGTAACCGGAGTAAAAACATTTCGACCCTATCTTTTTGGTAACCACTTCACCATTGTGACAGACTGTAAGAATCTAACGTGCATGAGAAGAATGAGAGATCCATCTTCACGCGTGTTGAAATGGATTTTATATTTGCAAGACTTTGATGTCGATATAAAACATCTTTCGGGAGCACAATTGCGAAACGCCGATTATTTTTCTCGAATGATGACAAATTCAGACACTACACAAGACACGAATGTGACGGTTGGGGCGGTGAAATCCAGATTAAAAATATCAAAAGAGTTCTCACAAAAACATTCACAATTCGAACCGATTGACTATTTGTCGTGGTCTACGGATAGGATGATTGCAGAACAAAGAGCTGATGACAACTATAAATACATTTTAAACAAATTAGAAGCAGGAGAAAAAACAATGATTATATTTTTATTGAAGGAGGGGTACTTTTCAGAATATTCAGAGACAAAAACAACGGAGAAAATGTAGTTTTATGTTGCCCCAAGTCGTTTATTCCGATTGTGTTGAAAAGTTGTCACAATAATATAGTGAGCGGCCATTTTGGCAGACGTAAGACTTTACATTTGATTCAGAGAGACTTTTATTTCCCAAACATGCACAAATTTGTAAACGATTATATTAAGAAATTTGATTTGTGTCAGAGAAACAAATCTACCCTGCAAAAAAGGCACCATTTGTGAAACACAGCCTAAATTTCGGTACAAGGGCTTTTCAATCGTGTGCCATGGACATTTATGGAAGTTTACCCCAAACATCTAGAAATGAGAGATATATTATAACTTTTGAGTGCTTATTTACAAAGTATTTGTTATGGGTACCGTTAGAAGACACAAGCGCGGAAACAGTAGCCCGTGCCTTTGCCGAAAACGTAGTCGCAAGATTCACTCTCCCGGACACTGTTCACAGTGATTTGGGCAGCAATTTTTTGTCAACAACGTTTAAAAAAGTTTGTCAATTACTCGGAATTCAACGGACTTCAACTTGCGGATTTGACCCGAAAAGCAACGGAGCCGTGGAGTCGACCAATAAACTACTTGGTCAGTTATTAAGGATATACCAATCACGGACCTACTGTGAATGGGACGAGTTATTACCTTTTGTCAATCTGGCTTACAATCAGAGTTATCACACGAGTACGGGTCACACACCACACAGATTAGTTTTCAGAAACGACGGAAAACTTCCACATACACTCATTGACAAGCCGTTAGAATTTAGTTATGTAGACCTACCAACATATNCGGAGATATTACCGAGAAAATTGCAATATTCGTTCNAACTANTAAAACAAAATTTGNACAGAGTNTCCACTTCCCAACAATTACGNCAAGCAGAGGTATCNANACCACACGATTTTANGNNTAACGATCTGGTGTTATACAAAAATTTGGCAATTAAAAAANATCGCAAGNTNGAACCCAAGTGGATCGGAGTGTTCAAAGTACTAAGGGTTATGGATTTTAATACTTGTTTAATAAAACAGTTACCCGATCATGAACCATTTATCACACATGTCAACCATTTGAAACATTATTACCAAGGTTTTAANTTTGAAGCGAATAAACGCGATAGTTTGGTGAATGANGAAACACACATNCCAGTCGAGTCATTGCCGNTAGCGCGNANNAAACGTCACAAGGTTAAAANAGCTAGNTACAACNTNCGTAGTNANTGCAAAAGAAANGAANGNTGTGTTTTTGATGACGAATCACATTCCCCATTTATCGATGANGCACNGCAAACAATTGGNCGTGAAANTTTTGCTGATACAAATNATGTAATCGATGAGAATNAACGNGAGTCCTTGCGTAANAGNGGCATGAATGAATCACGTAACAGCAGAAACATTACGAGACATACACATAATACCNATCAAAACACTGACAGTTCACGTAATAATTCTAGACAAATTGCGTACCGACTTCGAGGCCGAAATGTTCACAGACAGAATACGACACCCAGAAACATAACAGTTAAAGAAAACGAAAAATCTAGTTTAATGGAAGTATTAGAGCAGAACCCAGTTTTTGAAAATATAATACGAGACCTTAACATGTTGGATCTAATTGAACGGAGCGGTTTGACCGACACTCGAGACATTGAAGCATTTCTTGTCGATCAATCAGTTGTACATGATTTTTCACGTAATGTGACACAAGTTTCATTAGACCCTATAGTACCGGGTCATTCCAATGAAGTGAGAATTTGGAACGCGTCACCCACGGGCGTGGGACATTCAACGTGTCCATTTGTTAATCAAAGAAATTCGTCTCCTAATGAAAATGTTGACAGAGGCATTATTCGGAGTCCAGAATTATCTAGCATAGAAGAAAACGGATACAGAATCCGAGAGTATTGGACTTCACTGTAGACTCTCCTGCTGTACATCAGGCTACGAGTGAAATATTATTGCAGGACCAGCCTAAAAGGCAATCCCTTAGGCAAGAGTTAGCAGTTCAAAGAATATTGTACGAGGAAGGTTTTGTGGTTGCAGAAATCACGGAAATTCAGACGGTTCAAAGAAAGTAATGGCAATTAACTCTGTATGTGCCGTCACCATATCCAAACATATGGAAAAATACACAGACTTAGAAGTGGGGAAATGGTTACCCGAAAACAAGATGTATGACATTTACTGTAACGAAAA
>KZ871087.1:20259-30467 GCA_003456935.1 Machilis hrabei | reverse complement strand
GTCAACACACCGTTAATGCTTCGAAATAAGGAGGAAATCCGGATATCGGAAGCAGATTATTCGACGTTTTATTTGAGGCCAGACATTAATGGAGAAGGCTTGATATTCAGTTGTATTTGTAGGAAGAAGGAGAACGAACAGTTCAATATATTCATTCCAGTTTCCAGGGTTGGGAACAACTTTCACGGTGCTTCACGTGGAAGCAAATGATGATAGTTCAGAACAATTTTTGAAATCGTTTAGAGAAGTTTGTTTCGCCCAGCATTCCAGACATGCGATAGAGAATGCTGTTCGATGGAATTATGTTTTAAGGATGCATAAAAGTTTTATTTATGACTTTATAATTATTTTATTTGCTGTAAATATTATTACACAGGCTCGATTGATAGCCATTGTTTTATTAAGAATTTTGTGGTAGTGTGGGCTTTCCCACAAATTTGATTGTTCGATTGATGGTAGTAACAGTTATTTTAATGAAAGCCATCATTTTGTGGAAATTTTCACAGATCTAATTATTTGTATGGTAATTAGGATATTAAGAATGTGGATGTTTTCTACAAAAGTAATAATTTTCATTGCTTGTAAAGCTCCAGTAAGATTTTTATTAATTTTGATTACATTTGTTTCAGTAAATTTTGTGGTAAACAAATTAATGATTAATTGTTTTTGCTTTTTATTTGGAAAAGTGGATAGCAATTTTAATTCATTCACAATAATTTCCATAGCGTTTATCTTATCCATTGTTTCATTACAGTATGTATTAAAATGTATTTGTTGTTATGATGTAGAGTTGCAATGGTCCACAAGGACATGTTTTATCGAACCAAGTTTAGAGTTGAAATTTGTTGTAGTATTTTCTTTTTCAACGTACGTTTTGATTAAGATTTTGTCAATTGGACTAAAGTCGGGGTTTCTGACAGTTGTGAGAACGGTCGATTGCGTTAGATCGATTTATAATAAAAGGACGCCTTCTTTGAAATCTTGAATTGCTAGCAGCGACGGTTGCAACTCTTATCTGTTCTATCTCCTATCTATACTGTATCCCTGACTATCTGTACTGAATACACTTTCATCTTCCAAGTTTTAAAGAATGGTGACATAATATCAAAGCAATTGGTTGTCTCACAAAATTGTCATTGAACTGACGACAGGTATCTCTTGATAAAAATCAGTAAACAAAATATAGGAAATGTAATTAGTTAATGTTGTATATGACTATCATGAAATTGAAGGGAGCTTAATCTCTGTGTATCAATACAGAGGCATATGTATTGAAAATAGGATTTTAAATGTTGTTTTCTTTTTTTGCAGTAAATTTGGAAAATCTCGTAAATGATTGGGCCTCGCAACACATGAGCTGTTATGAAAATAATGTATAAGGAATTATCACATTTATATCGAACATTTTTGGATGCCTTTATCTAAAGGAAAATCTTGTGGTGCAAGGCTTCTTTCACGTTGATATTTTTCAATTTATGTCTTTTGAAATGTTAAATACATTAAACATATATTTGTTATTTGGATTTTTTATGTCTTTTGAAGTGTTAAATACATTAAACATATATTTATTATTTTGATTTTTTTAGGTCTTTTAAAGTATTAAGCGTGTTGACTATCTATTTGGTTCAGTGGTAATTTTAAGTATTTTGAAGTGCGAAACCCAATGATCAGTATTATCACATTGGTACCCTTGTAATAAACAAGAGATATAACCTTAGAAGGAATTGGAACTTTATCTGTGTTTTCAATTTGATGGAAAATTTTAGTACACCACCTGCAGAGATTCGAAGGTGACGACAATACATTTACACAATGTATATTAAATTTAACATTCAAGTAACTTAAATTCAAACCTTTATATTAATTTTCAAAGCCAAAATGGCAAATTTTTTAAGTATTTTCAAATAAAGGTGGTATAACGGGAACAGATAAACATTTACACTGGATAGGAAAGATCCTAGCTGTGATTCCTAACTTTAAAATTTTTGATTTGTAATAAAGTTCCCAAAAACGATAGAGGGGCAGGCTGTTAGGAACACAGCTAGGCTTCTTTTTAAGGAATGCCTAAGATTTTAGTTACTTAGTCTTGAGTAACAAATATTTCTGTGATAAGCGACATATTCGCTTACTACTTGCTAGCTTGTAAGTTTGTGAAAGAACTTTGCAAGCGATCCATTATTGTCAGCAGTATGAAATACATATAAACTCGACAGTGGAGGGAGAGAGGGCTGGTTGATTGATGAACGTGTGTGCATTGTTCACGATCGTATTGTGCGTGTGTGTGACGCAAGATGTATCAAGGTAATTACATTTGTTGTATTATTGTATGTTTATTGTTAGATATTTAAGTATTTGTTGTTTAGCACAAATACTGGATTATACCTTTGATGTATTGATATTTGTTTGACGCATTATGCGTAATATATTTAATTAACTAAAATCCATTGAATAATTAATTTCCATCTCCTAGATAGTTTCTGGCCTAGGAGTAGTTTAGTGCCATGATATAAATTATTTTGACTCTAAATACAGATTCCTAACAAAGACAGTTTATTTCGTCACCATTCTCCATTCTGGCTTTAAACTTACTATTGTTTGTATACTTAGCATTCCTAATTGACAGATAACGAACTTGTGTTTCCCACATACAGTTACAATCGTGGGTGGTTCCTGAGAGGTTCATCTCCGTCCCTACACCAGTAACCTCTCCTTCCTGGTGCACACTTCGTTTTTTTCATACTTTCCTTCGCTAGGATGTCGCTCTGAGGGGCCGTGATTCGACTCCTCTTGTCGAACGGACCTGTTATTTTCAGAGTCATGTTTTGTATGCTTCGAATTACTATTCCTCTTTTCGAAGGTGTAAGGAGATTTGTAGGTGTTATCCCACTCCTTAGTTCCCCTTCGGGACGCATAGGGACCCTCGTGGTTTTGGTTCTTCCATTCCCTATATGGTCTATACCGATAATCTTCTACCGCACCATATCTCTGCGAATACTTAGCCTCGTTTGGCCCTGGACGGTAGTTCCGATAAGGTGGTCTGTATGCGCTAGGGATTGGATAAGCATACCCGGGTCTACATCCGTCACAGGTCTGAAAACAGGACCCATGATGAGCACAGGCTCGGTCTGTTCGCGGAGTACAATAGGCACTCGTGGGCTGTGTGCAATGTACCCAGAAAGTATTTCCTACCGACCTCTGGGCATTAGGAGGCATCCTCAAATTACTAGTAACATTTGCCTCGCAGGCCTCACCATTGGAAATATTCCAACCATTACAGTCTGTCCTACTACACCCCATAGCACTGACTTCATTCCACTGACTGCTAGCAGTATTTCCCATGAGTGGCCTGCCCCCAGTGGATGTGTTGACATGTGATGACGGGGGTGTATTCGTGCCAGGGTGGGTATTATCATTATGGTTGTTATGTCGCGGTTCCCCACTCTCAGCACTGGTTGGATAATTAGCCCCCGGTCTGTGATCCCGGAGTCCCATACGATCGCTCCAAATTCTGTGAGTTGTGGCGTGCTCCCTTCGCACGTTTGTTCTTCCCTACCTGTACCTGTGGTCTGTCGTATCTCTGTCTTGCCACATGCCTATTATCCCAACCTTGTTCGAATGTAGGTTTAGTTTTGTAATTGCCTGTACCATCCCGAATACGAAAGTCTTTTACCGCTCGCTCCACATTTTGTATAAATTCTCCAAATGACTTAGCGCTTTCGACGCTTTTGCCACCGTCTTACGCAAATGCGGCAAACACCCGTCCGTAAAGAGTTGACATAATTGCTTAGTCGTAAGGGCCTTCCTGAGCATTAAGTTATGCGCTCGCATCCGGTTAGCATAACTCAAAAACGGTTCATCTCGTTTTTGTTCGTCGTTATATAAGGTTTTCCGAGTGATGGTGTCCGAACTTTTGAAAAACTCAAGGAATCGTCGCTCGAAATCGCTGAAGATTTGAAGTTCTTCACAGACGGTTTCAAACCAATCCCGGGCTTTAAATCTAAATAACGCTTCCAATTTGCGAAAATCTAGTGCAAAATCTAGAGTGCGGAAATGTCATTTTACCCGATCCTACCAGATTCCTGGATCGGTTTCGCCGTCACCAGTGAAAATTAGATGACCTGGTGTTAAGTCCCGCAGAGTGACTTGGTATCTGGTGTTGCCCTCTGAGGATCGGTTATGTGGACAATGCGAATCGCCTATACCACGTTCATCGCTAGCTCACTGTGGCACATGGATAACCCTGTTATCAACTACTCTCCCCTTATTCGAATTGGAATAGGCCAGTACAGAATCCCCTGGCCTGGTATTGCCAGTTGTTACGCGAGGACATGGGCCACCATTGCTCACATAATAATTCCTAGTCAGGGAACTGTCCTCAGACCCCTCGTTTTCCGATTCGTGAGGAGTGCAAGTACGTACGTAGTGTGGTTCAGACCGTTCCCGTCGTTCCCTAATGCGTGAACGTTCAGCCCTAGATGCATGTCGCCCCTTGTATGTAACTCTTGTATTGCCTCTGTCAGTTTATAAATCTCTTGTTGTACATGTTGCACATCGTTAACTACCTGTGCTATGTTCTCATCCACCATAGCCATACTATCCGCTACCGTCTTCTCTTGTTGATCCAGTCGATTATTAATCCCCTGAAGGGTTTGTTGTTGTTGTTCTACCCTAACCTCGGTTTGATTGACCGTGTCGAGACATGTCTGTGTAGTTTCCTGGATGTGAGTGACTTCTGCCCGTAGTTCGTGAAATAACCGGTTCGACACCTCTACCCTCTGTACCAGCTCTGTGACTTGTGGTACGATGGCAGTCATTTCTGACTCCAGTTCCGCACATCGCTGTTTGAAACTCTCGCCAATACTTATTACCTGTTTACTTAACCCTTGGCTCACCCTAATGTGTTCTGTAAATTGCGTGGCGAGGCGTTCATTGTCATCCCTCAGTTGAGCCTGGATCCGATCTAACTACGCATCAACGTTTTGAATATGTGTAGTGACATTACCATTGATGGCTTGTATCTGTTTATTGATATTACTCTGGATAGCTTGTATCTGTATATCAATGTTTTGCATCTGAGTATCTATTAGTTGACTCTGTGTATTGACATTACTATCGATAGATTGTATCTGTGTATCAATGTTTTGAATTTGTGTATTGACATTACTATTGATAGCTTGTATCTGTGTATCAATGTTTTGAATTTGGGTATGTACGTATAAGACTTACACCTCGGGACGTCTTATGTGAAAGACAGACGTACCGACTAGTCATAAGGTACGAAAGGAATCAGAGCGAGTGAGGGTGGTAGCACCTCTGCCGGGGCTTTGGGTAAGCTAGAGAGGGTACCTATCCACTGTCTCACGGGGAGGCCGCCGGTGGAGATTAGGAAGAGAAAGAAAAAATGGTTGCTAAGAAAAAAGCTTGAGAAAAAACAAAGACTTTGATGGTTGAAAAGTAACGTTATGTAATGAAAATTATGAATGTAAGCATAATTGATGATAAATCGACGTAATTGAACATAAAGATGAGAGTCGTTCATAAGTGGGATTAGGAGTGAATGTTCCAGAGTTGGCAGTCTTGGGACTACAGCGGGATCACAACGGCGGACGCCTGTAAGTACCCACAAGATTTCGTTATTCTAAAGACTTGACATTTGATAATATCTCCCACCATTATACGTCGTGTGACGAAAAATCGATTAACCGTCAAGTGGTGGAGAATCGGGTACGAATTTACTGAATTCTAGAGTGGGTAGTACGATTCATAGTCCAATACGCAACAGAGTTACAGTTTGATTAAATTAGCGAAGCACGTTTATGTCACTTGACTAATCCTGTCTTAGACACCGAGCGTGGGTGAACTGCATTCTAGAGTGTGTAGAACGACCGGTTGGTTAATGAGACTTATTCATATCCGAGATAGACTTACAGATTGGTACCGCTATCGAAACAATCGGCGAGACAGGATGAAGCTTAGCGATCCTACGAGCTGTGGGTAAACATGTACTATTAGGAACCCTCAGACTGGTACGTAGAAAGCTATGTGTGATGTGAAATGTATGTATTTTAATTTTAGAGAAGTGTTTTAGTTGTTAGGCTAAAGCTAGAAAAGCATTGTACTCAGAGCTCTGCAGTTAGACTTAGAGATTAAGAGAGTCGTTACTTGTTTATATGATACTAGTGCTCGGAATATAATTGGTGAGAAAACGTTTGTAGTTGTGTTTTGTTGTGGAGCCGCAGCGTGTTACAAATTCCCCTATCAAAGTCAACCTAGGATCTCCCCTAGCGGACCTACCCCGAGAACAAGAGCTTAGGAGCTCTCATTGGTGATACTGAGGGCAGTGCTAAGCAGTTCCGTCCCGGTATATAAGCCCCGGCTGAGTTGCCGTATTCACTGGTAGCGTGTAGCGTAGAGAACCACTAGAAGGTCGGTTGGACTGGCTTGTGGGGAGAGACGCACGACACTATATAGAAGTGACACCCAACTGTGGTGCGATACAAAAGTGCACTATACAGAAGTGGCGCGACAACTTATTGGGGCTCGATTATAAAGCAGTCAGACCTGAACGGGGGACAGCCAAAGCAAAAAGAAAATTACACAACAAGGTACAAAAATATATAGGGAAATCTAGAGGAAAACCTCAAATTGCACCAGAAAAAAAAATAAAATAAAAAAACAATTTAACAACTATAGGTTGACAAGGCGCCCATAAGTCAGCTGACTGAGAAGCAACATACCTCTTTCAGTGGACACCGAAAGTAAAAACAAGGCAAAAAAGGGGGAAAATAAACAACGATTAAAGTGCTAGCACTGGTAACCTACATACAAAGTACGAAAAATCATATTGAACGTTAGCACTTGCAAATCAATAATAACCTGGACTTTAGCAATTGCAAAGCAAGAATAAACTAAATTTTCACGATTGTACAGCAATTATAAACTAACAATAGGTTAAATACAGTAATGGCTTGCCAGGGTACTTCAGATAACGTAAAGACAGGTGAGACTGAACAAAAACAGGTTTACCCAGATGGTAGACAGGTTGACCCTAAAGAGGCCATCACCGAACCCTCTGTAGAGGAAGAGGGACTGGTTTCCAGTACGGAAGAACAGTTACCTGCTGAGAGGGCGTTAAACAAGCCAACTAGAGGAATGAGAAAAGGGTTAAGGAACCGAAGGGTGCGGAAAAGTAGTTCACCCAAAGGTACAAAGGAAAGCGTACAAGGGAAATCGTGCTGTAGAGCAGCTACAACCGCTGGCACAGTCCCATTTTCCTTGGAAGCTATCCATGCTATGTTTAAAGAACATTCCGCTCTGCTACTGGACCAGGTAGGGGCACAGGGTGTCACGGTCACAGAGACTATGCAAACCCAGATACAATCAAGTACTGACAGTGTAAATCAACAACTCGCAGCTAATAACGACAGAGTAAATGCGCAGATAGCTGCAGTACATACACAAATAGCAGTACAGAATGACCAACTAGCAGCAAATCAAGGTATTGTGAATGCACAAATCGTGACAATGAATAACCAGATTACAGCCAATAAGGTCAGAGTAAATGCGCAGATAGCTATAGTACAGGGACACATGACCGCCACTAGGGAACATGTAGCTACACAAATGGAGGTGATATATACTACTGTCACTGGCCAACTGACACAAACAAAAGACGGAATTGTGCACAATAAGCTACCATGAACGCACACTTGGACACACAAATCCAAAACATACACACCAAACTAGGGACGTCTACCGCCACGATTGAACATCAGCTGGTGGAGCAAACAGATAGCCTTCAGGCCATCTATGATAATATTACCAGGGTAGATGCCAGCTGTCAGCAGAGTTGTTCAGACCTCGAGGAGACACTCATCACTCTGAAACCACAAGTGCAAGGGCTGAGTGACCGCGTAAGTGTGGTTGAACAACAGCACGAAGAGGTAGAGCGGGAGCTAACCCAAACACGAGAGCTACACCAGGCTGAGTTGGAAACTTCACGCAGTATCGTAGGTCGATTGGACAGACAGCAGCGTGCAGTGCAAGAGCTACAAGGTCGCCTAGCCCAGTACGAAAGTAGCATTGCCACTGTAATTAACAGCGTGGAAGAACATACACAAAAGGTGGGCGCTGAAGTCCAGCACATATACCAAACCATAGAGGGTATGCCAGCCCACTCGCGGGGAATCAAACCGAGAAAAGTAAATGAAAGGCAGGTAATTTCACCTACCCAATATGATTCTAATGCTGAGTCGGAGCCACCGCATGGGCACGACAGAGGCGATACATCAGCAGATACGGAGGGATCCGGGGAGGACCGCCACCAAACTTGTTATTGGGCGAGCGAAGGTGCCACCGGTGCACCACACCCATCTCGTCCGATTAAATCCAGAGGACATGCGAGTTCCTGGAGGACTGAAGGAGCGACGCGAGCTGGGCAAGTTCAGTTTGCGGTGAGCGCCACGCTCCCTAGCGATAGGCCGGATATCTAGTCTGGCCATAACAGGTGCAGCAGCCAGTCGAATGCGTATGACGATGGGGATCGCAGGGACAGGTACCTTGATGGCCAGCTGCAACCACCCAGAGGTAACACTCGCTATTAGGTTACCCTGATAGATTTGACACCTAGTCACTTGGTATTTACTGGGGAATCAGATGATGATCCAGGTACGTGGCTGGAGAAAATCGCACGACACTTTCAAACACTGGACATCGATCCAGATTATCGCAAGCTAGAGTAACTTTTCAAGTCAAAGGCTAAACACTGGTATGAATCGACGTGTGCCGAAATAACGAGTTATCGTGATTTCGAAGGACGTTTTCTGGAGTTCTTTAAGTGCTCAGAAAACCTTACAAGGAAGCAACTATATAATGATGAGCAAAGGCGGGGGGAGTCATTTTTATCGTATGCCAATAGGATGAGAACACATAACGCGATGCTCCGGAACCCTATGGATACGCGCGACCTATGTCAGCTGATGGCAGATGGGTGCTACCTAAGTCTGCGGAAAACGGTTAGTAAGGCCGGACGGATGACTCGATCGTTTGCGGAGTTTCTGCAGAGAGTAGAGAAGGATATAAGGGAATTTCATCTGATGGATGGAACCCCCACTAAGCAAGACCAGTCACAGCCGGAATACAGATGTTCCCAGGGGCGTGAGATGCAAAGGCGTTCTGAACACCCTCAGATACATCAGATTAAAGTGCATCATTCTGAGAAGCAAGAGGGTACTAGTGCACAACCAGCACGAAAAAAATGGCAGAAGGCGGAGATACCATATGTTGGGCAATTAAGCACGGAAACTACTGAGAAACAAATCCCAGGTGGAGAGCGGGGAAACCAAGAATCACGGGGTAGCCGTGACCAGCCTCCATCCTGGTCAGAGCACAAAGGTACGGCGGCAAGCAGTTCTGCCTATTGGGGAAACACCCCAAGTGCACAGAATCATAGTTATAAGGAGAGCGAATGTGCAGTAGTGGGATGTCCGAATCATAGATGTATGTGCGATGTGAGAATGGGTTGTGGTACATGTAGTATGCATGAACCGGGCAGTACGAGGAGTCACGAGTATCACGGGCGTACGTTCCCTAGAACTTGTACATCGTGGGCGCAACCATCATAGCAACCATGTAACCAGTGGTCAGGCAGGAGACAGGGTGCAAAACGGCCCTGGTACCATGAGTGGGGTGGCTACAGCGATCGGCCAAACCCCAGTGAAGGACACGAGCCCATCACCAATTACAGAACAAACGCAACATATCAAAACGGGAAACAGCCTGGAGGTTACCCACCGAGCCATTGCGCGATGTATGATAATCGCTACAGGCCAAACCGAGATTGGGATAATCGTAGCCCACCCGGTAGAAAGAATAAAGGTAGAGGATTTAGGGGGTGGAACGAACCATACATTCCGTCTTCTACCTATACGCGACGTCGTGCAAATGACGAAACCACGCGCAGAACAATCGAACCGGGAGTCGGAATTGAATCCTATGGATTTTGAACAACCCAGGGTCGGTTCCACGGAGCAAAAAAACTGAGTGGACACCACCAGGGAGAGGTGCGTGGTGTAACTGACCATCCAGACCTCTCATTGCCACCAAACTGCAAATGTGCGTGGGAACGAAAGGCGCGATACCTTTCAATTAGTAATACTAATTTTAGAAATAATAGTAAATTTAAGGCAATGTTTAATTCCAGTGAGGAA
>KZ871086.1:29496-42269 GCA_003456935.1 Machilis hrabei | reverse complement strand
TTTCTATATTAACAAAATTTAGCCTTCTGGATTATCATTTAAAAGATCTCAACAATCGTTCCCTCTTTAGATTAATTTTGGGATGTTCTAATTTTGGTTTCAGAATTCAGAAGGCTAAATTAAGCATCAAGCATGTTTAGGACTTAATTATAATGATACAATTCTTCTTACATAACTACGCATAGATTCATTTATTGAACATTAAGAATTAAAAAAATCAGGCAATGAATGCATTCCCATTTATTACTCTAATCATAACCCAAGTGGTATTGTCAACTTTAACACGTACTTGGTTGTGCATTAAGTCCAACCATCATTTCGTAATAATCACTCAACACTTTCTAACTCACGAACACTGTCATGTTGTTTTAAGTGATTCTGAATTACACAACTTACACAATATTCACTGTAGTCTGTGAATTAAGATGGGTTTCAAAATAAAAATAACATATATATTTCACTTCACTGATACACTTTTTTTCTGTGACTCTTCATCACATTAATATTTAATCACTTAGTATCAATTTTATTTCACTTTGTCACTAGTTGTTTATCTTTGAAACTCGCAACTGTCTTTGTATATGTTATGTCTCTCGTTTCGCTATCGTTAGCACTTGGTTAGCAGTATTGGGACAGGTTATCGTTTGTTGGGCGTCTCCTGTAGAGCAGGTTGCGTGGCATTTGGCATGGAGACTGGATTGGAGGCTGGATTCTTCCGGACCTTAAATAGACTGTAGACATTAAGAACTGAGGATTCTTTAGTTACTCAGCGGAGAACAACAATTTTAATCATTGTTTACGTTGACGTGATTGGATGACTGTATGTGTCATTTTCTACACGTTTGTGGAACTCTTCTCACTACTATGTTGCTTGTACTAATGGCTTTGTTACTCTTGAAACGGGGACAAGTGACGATTGACNTTTTGAGTTGTTACTGGAGTCTGATTGCTTGAACTAGTGTAGCTTCCCGCTGGACGCAATCCATTAGTACGATACTGGAACTGTAGTTTATTTCGTTGAATGAATTTGTGACCTCTGTTTACATTGCCACCTAAAAANACTTGCTGTGGTATCAATTCTGCTACTGGAACTGGTTTACGAAGAACTGCATTCTGGTCATTGCAATTGCATTTNGAACTTGAATTNTTCAATTGTGCTTT
Source organism: Machilis hrabei (assembly GCA_003456935.1). NCBI lineage: Eukaryota > Metazoa > Arthropoda > Insecta > Archaeognatha > Machilidae > Machilis > Machilis hrabei. The sequence continues at coordinate 41,108 of KZ871086.1, read as the reverse complement.
CGTCGGCTTGCTGTAGTTCACTTTGACGTACTGGTTACTATTAAGTAACGATGTAATTGCTGCATATTTGTATGTCACCCTGTAGAATCGGCATACATTTAATACTGCTTTGCTACGATGTGTCATTTTTCTATGTTGGCTGTAACTACCCAAGATGGTGTATTTCGAAGTGATGCTCTACCTCTATTTACTTCTTCTAGTGCACTCAGAATGAATTAATAACTTAGGTCTGCTGCATTTCCTGCTGTTCATACTTGAAATAAGTTTTATATCCTTTACTTGAATGGCGATAGACTTCATTGGCTAGCGTGATGTTATATGTGGAGTTTTCGCGACAATATCTTGATAATAGCCTGTGTATTTGGTTACCGCAATGATTCTTCAAAGGTCAAAATGTCTTCCATGGCCATTGTAGTCCCATTTCGTCTCAATTCTTGAATTATTGGTGCTAGTAACTTCAACTTGCCTACATGTAGACTTTGGTTTCTTTATAACCAGCGATATATGTGTTTATCCACTTTCTTGCCGTTTAACAGTATGTGCATATTGGTGTAATACTGTTCCGAAATTCTTACTCCTGTAATGCTGTTTATTCGTTGTATATCACATCATCTTGGAATAACTTAGGTTGAAGACTTCTGGACGTAGTATAATTTGACATTTGCATCTTGCCAATTGGGTTTCTTTCTGGGTGGGAAAATGACGTATTACAACAGCTTGTTGAGTGTTTATGTTTGGCCCAGTTCCAGGCGTTCACTCATTAGTTGATTACTTGGTTGCTTATCATAACTCTCGTCGCTTTAATGTCACTTTTAATGCTTAATATCTGCTTGTAGTTCCATGTTTCTGATTTAAATGAACCAACAGGTGTAGATAGGACGTAAACTGTATATATAACTGGCTTCTCGTTACACATTTAGTCGATTCTCTGAAATAATCTAGCTGCTCNTGGACTGGCTTGCTATAGTCCATTTAATCATTCACCATTCTTCTAAGCTTCATTTGCGCTCTCAGCTAACTGTTCATTGTTTTTAATGGATACATTGTAGAATGGTCATTTTTTGTATTTTTAATAAATCACGTGTTACTATTTTTGCTTGTGTTGTTTTAATTAGTGCTTAGAAACAACCTTTGCCTCTTAACTGTGTCAGTCATTTGCGTGACAAGGTTTCAGAATCTGGCATACCAATTAAAACTCGAAGAATTAATGTCTTTAGTTCGAGAACAAAGGGTCCTTTCCTGGTATGTCCATCGTAGATCTGGACTAAACGATAGTGCTTAGAAATAACCTTTGCCTCTTAACTGTGTCAGCCATTTGCGTGACAAGGTTTCAGAATCTGGCATACCAATTAAAACTCGAAGAAGTAATGTCTTTAGTTCGAGAACAAAGGGTCCTTTCCTGGTATGTCCATCATAGATCTGGACTAAACGATAGTGCTTAGAAACAACCTTTGCCTCATAACTGTGTCAGTCATTTGCGTGACAAGGTTTCAGAATCTGGCATACCAATTAAAACTCGAAGAATTATTGTCTTTAGTTCGAGAACAAAGGGTCCTTTCCTGGTATGTCCATCGTAGATCTGGACTAAACGATAGTGCTTAGAAACAACCTTTGCCTCTTAACTGTGTCAGTCATTTGCGTGACAAGGTTTCACAATCTGGCATACCAATTAAAACTCGAAGAATTAATGTCTTTAGTTGGAGAAAAAGGGTCCTTTCCTGGCATGTACATCGTAGATCTGGACTAAACGGCTGCTTCCATCTGGCTGCTGGTCATCAGGGAAACGATAATTGTCCACATTACATAACCTCGAGCCACAATATTTGTTGTTGAAGTTCACGGTTGACACGAATTTTCAATCTTTAACCCAACGCGCGTATTTTTCAACGAGTTATAATTCCGCACTTCACTCCTTACTACACTCTTTTTGCTTCTCTGTCCTAATTTAATACTTTGATCATTTTGTTTAACTCATATTTCACTGTATTTAATTGCATTGCTTACATATAACAAAGAAAATTGTAAGGGAGGATTTCATAATTTAAGGGTGCTTAGCATTAATTAAAGTTAATTCAGCTAGGTTCTTATTACTAGGATGAGTAGAACATGATTGATTTGTGGTATTTCTAGATTAATTTTCATTCACTCCGCCTTGCCGAGATTACACCGATTGTTACAGAAATTACTTAATATTATATAGAGTGTCACTTCATCTTTTTACGTTAATGTTACATCGAGATGATCATTTGTTCCTTACGGTATGCGTCATGAATTTGATTAACAATATTAATTACAATTTTTAGACATTATTAATGTGTACATGCAATTTAGATATCTGTGACAACTCGGGTTAGTACAATTTCTTTCCATTACTTTCAGTCATATTTTGTTGATTAATGGCGTTTTGTGTTAATAATTCCCTTCTTCGATAATGTAAGTTTTCCGCGGTTCAATACGTCATGAATCAAAGTGTTTTTAAGGTCCAAGCTGACCTTCCACAACTTGGATGTATTGTCATCAACATTTCAGGCAACAATTACTATTTATTTCAAGTATGGTTTATTTTTCCATTGACTTTCTCTGTCAGTTGAATAACAGTGAAGTTACATCTAGCAAGGAGTGTCTCCTTGTAGACCTTTGATCTCATAAGTGTAAGCAATGTGAAACTCTTGCATCATTAACCTCGCATTCCAATGTCGCTTAACTTAAACAGTGTTCTTTAGAGTAACAAGTTGTTGGTCATCCGTAACTCTGTTAGTTTTCTAACTTGACTTGCGAGCAAACGAATGTTTCACATTTCTTATAGTTTTATTCCACAAAATTTTGTTTGTTTACTGTTCCTACCTAAACAGAGAACATTTCCTAGTTCACCAATCTTAAGTTCTACGTAATGCTTTCTATTCTGACCATTTTAGGCAAAATATTTGGGACAGTGTACCTAGCGTACATGGTCTTTAATGGTTCAATTATATTCAGTGATTTAAACCATGGCTCTCACTTAAATGTCTGTGTTATTTTATTGTTTAATAAGTAGCTTTCCGTACTTATTGGTCACTCTGTATGGTCTCTTATCCTTCATAAGACCTATACTCATTTATTCTGCACTATGGTGCAACATTTAACATATATCACATACTTGATGAGTTATTTATTTCAACCAGTAGGCTCCACACGGCCTATGTATCAACTCGAAACGTTGTCTTTCTGACAACCCACTATTTTGCTTAACTTAAATATATTATTGTATATTTACAACAATATCCGTGTTCTAGGTCGTTTAAGAATTGAATGCAGTACTTTAAGACATTTTTGGCAAACATTTTAACAGGTACTATTCTGTTCTCTTAAAACACCTTCATCTGTAACCTCGTCACCTGGCAGAGTTCAACCATTTACGTCTCCTTTTTCTTTTTCCTTATCTTATTTCCAAAACTAAAACAATTCCAAATTCATCAATTCTGGGTGTTTTATTTTGTTCACTATTTGAATCTGCTATTGTTGGTAATATATCTGGGATTGTGTCTCTAGTGTAAGCAGCTTTTAAATGATCTAAGTGAAAGGTCCTGGGTTTGGCTCTAAGATTATAAGGGTCAATAATTTGATAAGTAACTTCACCATATTTGGCGGTCATCCTGTAGGGACCCTCATATCGCCCTATACTCAATTTATTTAGTCCAGGCTTAACATAAACTAACTGACCTATGTCAAAAGTTTCCGTTCTAGGAACTTTGTTTCGGTAGTTTCTTTGTTTCCGCCTGCCTTTTGATTGTTAATCTTTGAAACTTGATAAGCCTTACACAGATTATTTAACATTTCAGCTTTATAATCACCTATTCCTAGCGCATAATTAAGCTCTATTGGACTTTCTAGGAAAGCAAAATTCATGTCCATATCACGCCCTTGATTGAGAAAAAATGGAGTTTCTCGGGTAGTTGTACACATAGCTGATCTGTGAGCTAGTAATACCATTCCTAGATTTTTATGNCAATTGTAGGTATCACCCTGAGAAATGAGGTGCAATGTATCTCTGATTACTATTATAGTTTTTCGCTGATTCCGTCGGTGGAAGGCTTATATGAACTAGAGAATATTTTTTGTATCCCTAACTTTTTACACAATTCCTGTAACAATATAGATATGTAGTTTGTACCATTATCACTTAAAAATACTGTGGTATTCCATGCCTTGGAGTAAAATCATACACTAATATGTCTGCTAAGTCCTCTGCCTTAATGGATTTAAGTGGGTAAGCCTCCAACCAGTGAGTAAAAGTGTCTACGATAACGAGAATGTATTTGTGTCCTTCAGCGGATGTGGGATTAATTTTACATACATCAGATGCTATTACTTGAAAGGGGTTTCCTCCTATTCTGTTTTCTTGGAGAGGGGCCTTTTCCAAAGATTTAGGCTTCTTTATCTGACATTTGTGGCAACTTCTGACATATTTCTTGACATCATTAGACATTCCTATCCAATATATATAAAAGTTTTGTAATCATTGTAGTGTTTTGACCATGCCATAGTGTGAGGTGAATTTGGCATCATGGTGTAGGAACATAAAATACTGTTGTGTTTTGGGCGGAGCCCTCTGTGGTTCACTCTTAAATGATATAATACACCATTTTGACCTAACATATAATTACAGTAGACATCACCTTTCTCTAACTTTTTAATTATATGTTCATATTCGGGGTAATTTATTTGCTTTTCGGCGAACGTCATTGGAGTTTTTGACACAATACCATGAACAAACAAAATGTACAGATATATCAGCGTAAATGACCATGCTGTCAAACACCACTGAATAACTTCTATTTATTAACACAAGATAAAAGGGCTCAAATGGTAAGGTCCGTTAAAACGAATTAAATTCACTTTTCAGCAATTCATAAACCTAAGTATCTGAACTAAAAATGTGATTGATTTTATTTCTATTCCAACAGTGCCTCCTTCCAGTGAAATGGATGGCTCCTGAATCATTAACTGCTCGTGTCTTCTCTTCCAAATCTGACGTGTGGTCATACGGAGTTCTGATCTGGGAGATATTTTCACTTGGAAAAAATCCTTATCCAGGTACTGAAATTGATAACTATTCACATATATACAGAGTGTATTAGAGCTGGTGTCAAATATTGTAGGGGCATGTTCCTAACGACCTAACATTAAGAACAAGGTCATATGAACATGAGTGTATAAACGCTTAGTTTCTAAGATAGGAGGAATTTTAATGTTTAAAAACATCAGACTAGAAGGAGTAATACACTTAAACGAGAACAAGTTTAACAAAACCAAAGTAATCACAAGACAGGCCATTTTGTAAAAAAAATTGCTCAAAATGGTATCCTCCCACTTCGCCACATCCTCGTATCCTGCATTCCATGCTATGACGTACTCTTTTGAATACACCAGGAGTATTACGTTGTTGCTCACATCCAATTACGATACGCTCACTTAAAACGTCAACACCAAACACAGGAGTTGTGTAAACAATGGACTTTTAATATCTCCAGAAATAAAAATTCATTAGGTTCAAATCTGGTGATCGAGCAGGCAATTCAATGAATCCCCCTCGACTATACATTTGTTATAAAAGCCCATCAAGAATAACAGTGACCGTTTGGGATGACCTAGAATTTTGGGGGCTGTGAATGAACTGTACAGACACTTTGTCTGGGCGAAAAATTCTTGGGAATATTTTAAGAGTGGCGGTAACCTAGTTTTAATTTAAGATTGCAGTGTTCTAGTTTTTTAATGTGTCTGACTCTGTTCAGCTAGCCTCCTAANCTAAGCTAAGCTTAGGTGTTGATTACTTGAACCTAGGTCCGTGTGTCCCTTGAGTTTAAGATTGCAAGTACCCTTTTCTTATGCTTCGAGTTATTTTATACCTGGTCCAACATGAGTTTGCATTTTTCTTTTGCTTGACCAATACGTGAAGGAGTGAAATTCTGCGTACTTCTTATCAAGAACATTATAGACATTTCTAGAGCAACCCTTTAATATATTAAAGTACGTTAGTTCTCCTAGCTTAGTTATCTAGAAGTGTTCCCTCCCCAGAAAGCAATATGAATTTGGATCAGCAATGATTTCAACACATCTTTAAAATATACAAAGATATTTATTCAACAATAACAAAAACATTTACTTACATATCAATGTGACGTTCATCTTCGTTCACACAACACTATCGAAATCTTTAACACAAAATATTGTAAACAATATCACCAAACAATTATCAATCGAATGACCCTTTCCTATATCTTACTATCCTTTTTATTATCCCCTTATTTCCAAAGTCAAACAACTGTTATTGCGTAACGCGCTTAATATGCATTCTTACAAACTAAGTGCAAGGTGTCATTTCATCATTTTAATTATGTGCAGTTTAGTGACTTGCTATCACCTTGAGCACACAAATACCTATCTATTACACAAAGAATTTCTTGTCATGCATCATGTACATAAATGTCTAAGTTTTACCTTTGAACAATAAACATAATTAATTTAAATAAATGATATACATTTATTTCCTCACAAATAGTACTTATACCTTTCAGAGGTTCCAACCAAAGATATTCTAATTTTTTTACCCAAGTCGTTAAATATTGCACAGAGACTGAATTTGAAACCTTGTCCCATGTTGGAATACAAGTGGTACCTTTCTTTTGTTTGACCAAAAGTACATTATACCATTCGAGATTTGACCCCAAGATAAAATATGACATAAAGTATACTTGTTCTCAGATGCATAGACCTTTTCGAAGCTTTGGCCCCAGGATATTTTAATTTTTTAACCTAAGTTAGTTCGCACNGTTATGACATATTAAGTCTAATGAAGATCCCAGCCGCATCCTAATGACGCTTCAGGATAATTGAATTTTTGCCATTCATTTGACACATAGCAAGAGGTGGGTTCTTTTACATCGAACACTTATCGTAGTGACCCGCCTTTAATGTGCCTTTTGGAATACGTTTACGCTCATACCTTAGTGTGGAGTGCTTCACTGGCAGATTCGTAGGTTAATCCCTGTTCACCCACGGCTAGGAGCAGGCTTGTGGATTACATTTACATACACTACACTTGTCGAATCTGGTAAAAATAATTTTCAAGAGCACATACGATTTACATATGTAGTTTTGCTAACTAAATTGAATTTCTATTGTATTTCTAAGAACAGTCATCTAAAACTATTTTCGATGCATTGAAAAATTTATCTTAAATGTAATCGATTGACTTCGGCAAGCCAAGGCGTTGCAAGAGTGAAGATTATATTTCAAATCGTCGCAATGACCTTTTCCGCACTAATCACTTTAGCTGTTAATTGAGGTTACGTGTATTATTTTTTTGAAAAATGCTTAATTTGAGTCGAGAAATGAATTCGCTAAGACTGACCGATATTGAATCTTTTTTTATTTTTTATTCTATGTTAATTTTTACTCATTATTATTGCTTACAGAGTGAGACATACCGGAAGTATACAGTTGTATTACCGATATAATTCAGACTGCATGTGACATTTTTCTTTTAGCTTACAGAGTTTCAATCCTTATATTGTAAGAAATTTCAATTTTGTTTCTGAGTCTTGTGTTCGATTATGAGATTCGCGTCGTATTGATATTTTACAAAGTATGTAAAACTTAAAAAAGATTAACATGACCTGTTTTACGTGAAGCTTTGTATGTCTTAACTCACTCAAGATCTGGCTTTTAATGACAGACAGAAAAATTGAAATTGGTTTATAGAAATAAAATTTTGAGCCCCATTTGTGGTGTAACTACGCTTTTCACACAAGAATACGGACTCGATGAAAATATTTCAGAGACAGAAAAAAATTAAAAGTTTACCTGTCGTCAAAATGGTTTATCAGGAGTTGATAGATGTGTAAACACCAGACATTTTCAAGCAGAAATTACCATGATTCGAAAGTTTGTCTGTAATTCTGTTTAACTATGCATCTTTTTAGGCTTAATTACTGTATTAACACATCCTCCAATAATAAAGTGCGCTGGTTAAAATGCAGTATTAAGATACCGCACTATTTCTTTCATCCGCGATTTGAATGAAACTCATAGTATAAATTTAGACACGGGAATGTTTGACATATCAACCTGAACTGAATAATCAGAGCGTGACTATTGATAATAAGTATGTTTTTAATTTAGCTTCAGAATATACGCATCGCTAAAATATTGCACCGAGTTCTTTCCTTAAGACTATGGAGAGTAATTTCTTACGTAAGTAGAAAAATGTACAGTGTGAGACGAATGTAAAAAAAGCAATCATGACTTCACGTCTGATTGTATAAACATTAGAAAACGAAACCCTCCAGATGTATCATACATTTCTAAGGTGGCCATTTTTAACGGATAGAATGTTTTCTTCTTTAAACCTAACATGTGATACAAATTTGATTTTGAGCAATTCACATGTATTAAAACAAAGATACGTTGCACAGCTATGTGAACTGTTTATTGTCTTATGATAATAAAAGAATCAATTCAAGAAACGGTTCCTGCATGTTTATAAAACCTTGGGGCTTGGATGCTGCATTGAAACCTTTGGTGAAAACTTTGGCTTTTGATTTAAGAGTGAAGCATAAATCATGAAAATCGTCATGAAACCAACATACAACATAAAAATACATGAAAACATTGAAAAAGAATATGTCAAGAGCCTTTATCTCTTTTCCCAAATAACAAAGTTTAAAATTCAAAAAGGTCATATGTCTCGTATATTACACACTTCAAAACATAAATTGAAAAATTTCGTTGTGGTAGTAGCCTTTCAAAACTACCAAATATTTACTTCTTTAAAAGGCATCCAGAATTTGCCATACAAAGGCCAAAACCACGGTACGAGATTTTCCAATTTACTGCAAAAAAGAAACAAAAATTAAAATCATATTATTATAACATATGCCTCTGATATTTATATAGCTATTTACAACATTGACCAATATCATTTTGATTTTGTTTACTGATTTGTCAAGAGGTGCTTATCGATAATCTATGACAATTTTGTAAGCTTTTTATTACGTCACTATTCTTTGACTCTTGGAAATTGAAAGTGTATTCAGAACAGAGAACTAGAAATCTAGTAAAGATAAGAAGATAGTAAATATAAGGGTTGCATCCGACTGCGCGATCGTTTGCTTGCAAATTCAAGATTTCAATAAATGTGACTTTGTAATGCAATTCAGTCTAAAACAATCAATGTGTCTCACAACGGCCAAGAATACTGACTTTAGTCCCAATGACACAATCATAATAAATATGTAAGTTTGGAAAGAAAATATCATATCAAAGTTTCTTTCTAAAACTAGTTCAAAATATGTCTCTGTTGACAAGTGAAACTTCAAACCATAACCATAATTACATCTTAATACGTATTATAATATAGCAGTGGATAAAAGAAAGGCTCTTGTAATTTATTTAATTGAGTTTAAATTACTTTTCACTTTTCCCAATAAAAGGAAAAACACCTAATTATTAAATTGTTTTCCTCGCAATGACTTACTAAGTTAACTGAAACAAATATAATCCAAAATGGGAAAAAATATTACTGAAGCTCTAAATGCAATAAAACTATTACTTTTGTGAAAAACAACCACAATCTAAAAACCTTAATTACTATAAAAAATGTCCACAAAAGTATGGCCTTCTTTAAAATACTTTTATAACCATTCGTGGAAAAGCCCACACTATTACAAATTTCTCAATAACTAGAGGCTATTGAACAAGCCTATATAAGAATAAAATTGACACACTACAAAAGATTAGAAGGTCATAAATAAATATGTATGCATCTTTGAAACATAATTAGAAGTCGAGACGCATTATATACTGAATGTCTCACCTACTCGACGAAATAAAACTTCTCTAAATTACTTCAAAAATTGACGTGCACTATTGTCAATTGCTTCTGCGTGAAGCACCGTGAATGTTTTTCCCAACCTTGGGAATTTGAAGGGACGATTAAACTGTTTGTTCTCCTTCTTCCTAAGATTACTCATAAAAACTTCAGGCCTTTTCCATTAATTGACTTCAAATACTCGGAACGAACTCCGGCAGCCTCATCCTTCTCTCTTTGTTGCCTGAAACGCTGTGTTGACCCTTGTGTGATCTATCGAATTGGCATATTCAGCACCTCTCATGATTGAACCGTAAAATGGAAATGCATACATTTTNAAGTTTTTTTAAAATCTGAAGAATCTATTTTTTGACTCTAGACTTATGCACTTATAGTAGCAAACGTATTAAATTCAAACATGTAACTGTTTTGCAATTATACTTCACTATCTCATTTCCAAAAAATTGCTCGTAGCTTGCTATGTCTAAGGATGCCAAATTATTGCCGTCATTGGCCTCGACGTTAGATAGTATCACTTCAGGATCCGACAACCTGCAAAATACAATAATATATTAATATGATATACATCTCTGGTTTAATACTATTACTAATAAAAATAGGTCACATCAGTCCTTTCTAAGGAAAATTTCTGAAAAAAAATTGTTATTAAATCTCATCCACTTTTAACTATTTGATAGCTTATTGCTCTGGAAATTTCCTGTAAAAAATATCATTACATATTTACATAACGTAGTTTACTGGAGAAATGCCAAATACGAAGCAGAATACCCTGAACTCCAAATTATCACTCCATTTGCGAGTTTCAATATCCTGACCTTGCGAATACAGCCTATATATCTCGGCTTCAGAACGCTATTTTCCCGTTTCAAAATCCACATATCTTCTCCTTTCGGGGCCTATCATAATAGGATAAAATGCATTGACATGAGAAATTGTCATGTATCCGTCTTCTACCCATTTCACCTCTGAAACTAAATTTCCTCCGTCATCAAAAATTCTCTTTTTGGCAATTTCTTGTCTTAAAGACAGCCTTCTCGAAACCTCCTCTAGAAGCATATTACTTATAGCTTGGTTAACTGCTGGTGACGCGATAGTAATACTAATGAAATGAAAGATTCTGGACAGCACAACACCGTGTTTCCATCCTATTTATTTGTCCTAAAACCCCGGAACAAAACATCCGGCTCATTCAAAATATAATCACCTTCCTTTCCCCCCGACAACAAATTTTCTATAATCGGTTTATACTTCTCGTCAGTGCGCTGTTCTGACGCCATCTTTTCACTCGACCAAGATAAATAATCTACTGGTTTGAACTGCGAGTTTTTGACCATGGAATCCTTAGATTTTTTAAGTCTAGATTTTACACTATTCAACGTAGCGTTCTCTTCTGATGGTTGAGAAACTGTTTTACAAATTCTTGGTTTCGGAAGTTGTTGTAAAACTCGACTGAAATAGTCGGCATTTTTCAACTTCGAACCTCTAACATGAGTAATGTCAATGTAAAATCTTGCAAATACATTAACCACCTGAGTATACGCGTGTTCGGGTCTTTCATGCTTCTCATGAATGTTAAATTATGACAGTCGGTACTACAGAAAAATGTCTACCAAATAAATAGGGTCTGAAATTTTTGACCGCGCAGTACAAAGCATAACACTCACTCTCCATAGAAGTGTACCTCTTTTGGGTTTCATTTAACATTTTTGAATAGTAAGCCACAGCGTGAATCGTCCCGTCAAAT
>KZ871086.1:7623-28736 GCA_003456935.1 Machilis hrabei | reverse complement strand
AGAAGCGTAGGTAAAATTGTACTTCTTTCATCTGTAATTTACAAATTTAACCCTCTTAATGATCGATTACAGTCTAATACAAGTCCCCAATCAACTTCAAATGCCCAAACCACAGTCAAGCCATATCGTATCAACATGAGAAGCGTAGGTAGACATGTACTTCTTTNACCTGTAATGACCTAATCCCTCTTAAAATTAGAAAAAAATGAATGCAATAAATTTTACCAATTGACTGAATATTACTATCAAACATTAATAAATCTCAAAAATATTAACACTCATTTAAATACATATCACAAGCGGCTGAGCCCCCACTTCTGTAAGGGAAAACTGAGGGGTTCGAGATTCTAATTAAAGTGCATTATATAATTTTGATTTCCCCTTACAAGCCCGTTTTATTCTAAGGGATGGAATTTAATTATATTCATTAAGTTGATTTGAAAGCATACTTAAAACATTATAGTACGTTCCTTTTATTTTGACGTTAAATACAACAACTAAACAACATATAATATACAATATTTAAAACATAAGTACCTTCCATTTAGCAAGTGTGGAAAATATGACGGACACAATAAAGTTCCTAACAAAATTTAACAATGTTAAGCTACCGATTCCACAGCGATCAATCTCCCTCCATCAAAGTTCATAGCATTTATATATAATCTCAAACTGTAGTAAATCGTGTAATCTTCTAACTAAACGCCTGCTCGACAGAATGCATTCTGCTAAGCATGTAATTGCAAGATGCTGAGTAACGATTTGCAATATTGCACATACACTTCAAAGTCAAGGCTTAACGCTTGCCAATACATTCTTAATCACAACAAAATACCTTGAACATAGCCTCAATCGAAGCATAACCTTTAAACTGATTTCACCAAAATTTAATAAAATAAATACTGTTAAATAAGTACACCAAAACAATTTCCTCACAAGTAGCACCTAAAAAACCGACGTACTTGGGTTATTGGGACGCATTTTTCACCTTACGGCAAGTTTAGGCAGTACGATTAGGTGTATTGCACAGCTGACAGATTACTATATTTTTTACTTGCGCATTTTCTGACATTCGTTGCGAACTTCTGCACTGCCATGCGGTGTGACCTCTCTTGTCACAAAGCTGACAAATTAAGCTAGCACCTTCTGACTTTGGAGAGCGAAAACAATTATATGAGCGCGTTTGAGTACCTTTTTGGTGGCTGTATTCTAGCCCTACACTGAAAAGATTTATGGCCGTTTTTTGCCGCATTTCCAGCAAGAAATACCACTACTTTGGCCTTTATTCACAAAATTATTCCTTATTTGTGGTTCATCCACACTTCGAGATTTAACTGCCAAACAAGTGTTACTCTTAACATTCATCTGATTATTCTCTTCTTCTAAAATAGCGAAGTCTATGGCATCAGTGAGCGTAATGGGATTTTTAGTTTGAACAAATGGCCTATATTTTTTATTTAATCCGCACAAAAATTGACTCAATAAAAACCTTTCCCTGTCTTTCAGAACCTCAGGAGTATCAATGTCCTGTCTAAGTGAGTGACCTAGATATTTTAATCTTGCAGAAAATTCTATAACACCTTCGTTTACTTTCTGTTCGCAAACAGCAATTTTAGACATTACGGTATTTACATTTTCACGCACTGCAAATCTACTCATTCTTAAATCTACTGCATTCTTAAACAATTCATAATCCTGAGTTAATGTGATTTCGTGGGCCTGGCTTAAAAATTGTTCTGCTTCACCTTTAATACGTCTTTTGGCTGCAAAAACTTTCTGTGCGCTAGTACCGGAAATGGGATCTAAAACTTCGTCTATTTCTTCGAAAAATAACTTAATGTCCCTTTCGCCCTTCTTACCAGTAAAAATGCTGATATGCACCGACATATTCGCAACAGAGAGAAAATTTGCCTCCACCATTATAATAGCTTTATAAAAGAACCCACAACAAAATACAATTACGTGCTGAAAATCATTAAATCTAATTCATATATTATGCTTTCTTTTATTTAAAAAAAAATGGCTTGAGCCTCCAGTTGTGAAGGAGTGTAATTACGTACTTATTATTAAGAACCTAGTAGACATNTCTAGATCAACCATTTAATAAATTAAAGTACGTTAGTTCTCCTAGCTTAGTCATCTAGAGTTGTTCCCTCCCGTGCAAGGAATATGAATTGGATCAGCAATGATTTCAACACATCTCTAAGAACATATAAACTTACATATCAATGTGACGTTCATCTTCGTACACACGTTAAACTGACTAAATCTTTAACACAAATATTGTAAACACTATCACAAAACATTTATCAATCGAATGCCCCTTTTCTATTTGCTATTCTCTCTTTTATTATTTTCCCATTCCAAATGTCAAACAACTGTTATTCCGTCACACGCTTAATATGCATTCTTACAAACTAAATGCAAGGTGTGCTTTCATCGTTTTAATTATGTGNCGATTGGATAATTTGTTATCANCTNGANCAACACAAATACCTATCTATTACACAAAGAATGTCTTGTCATGCATCATGTACATAAATGTTTAAGTTTTACAAGTGAATGATAAATATGATTAATTTAAATAAATATTACACATTTATTTCCTCACATCCATCGCCGTTCAAAATGGGAGAAAATAGTGTTGTAATAGTTCATAAATGGGAAAGGATCGATCACTAGATTACCGAGACCAGCCATGAATTCGAATTCTTGAATATAATATGGATGTAAAATTACAATAAAATATTGTTTCCTGGTACAAATACAAACCTTTTGTAATTAAACAAAACTTTTGGTCACTGCGGCTAAAATATTAAGTTCCTTCACTTCTTTAACACTTAGGTATTGAATTTGAAAGCAGAGCAAGTAACAAACTTTACTCTACTGGCGTTTTTGTTTATGTTATGTATTTACGTAGAAAAGTAATAGTTTTACGTTCATTCTTCAAATAAGCAACATGACACTTATCCCAGTGGCAAGGCGTGGACGAATTGTTGGATTAGGGAAAGAAGGGTTAAGTTTAGAAGAAATTGTCAATCACTTGACCTCAACATTAAATGTGTGCAGCACTGGGTCCGACGATGCATNAATGAAGGTGANGATGGACTTACAAACAAACAAAGTAGTGGCAGGCCACGGAAAAGAATGGCTGAATATGATGTCCGTATTTATGAAGGCAGTGATGCAGCTCTTTTTAAGCCAGCCACATCCCATTTTTCAACTATGCAGTTGCCAGCGAACTCCTCAACTGTTAGATAGATGGCGTCTAAATAATGCTGGACTTAACTGAAAAAAACCTGTAAAAAAGCAAAAATTAACACCTCAACACCGTGAAGTCAGGGTTGGATTCACCCTTGAATATCTGCCCAAAACACTGCACTTCTGGAACACCGTTGTGTGGAAAGACAAAACAATATTTACTTTGGTGGAGGATGGGCGAGTTCTTGTGTGGCGCCCTAACAATACGCGGTTGAATCCAAGATACGTGTTTCATTCTGACAGAAATGACAGAATATCTTTTGCGTTTGGGGGTTGGATGACTGCAAATGGAGTCGGGGAAATAACACAAACATCACCACGTATAAACTCCCAAGAATGCTCTGAAATCTTGGAGATGTGTTTTGCATCCTGACGAAGAAATGCCAAATATAACGGTTGTTGATGATAACAGTTCTGTACACAGGTCACGTAGAGGTAAAACATGTCGCATCTTGGTCAGGCATTTGGATCACCGCAATGAGAGGACACGAGAAGCTCTAGTATTACACGTTTTAAGTGTATGGAACGATTTGGAGGAATAGAAGGACAGTGCAAATGCNAGTCAACCGTAGCATCCATGGATACAGCTCATTGTGGATAAGAAAGGCTGGTGGGTAAAGTAGAAAACGCAGCCGAAGTATTGTTGCAGTATAAGAATTTGTTGGTTACTTTTATTGTATTGTTTTTAACTCGGTTTAGGTGCAAGGCAAAACAAGTGAAAAGCGCAAGACAAAAACTTTGTATTTATTAAGGTTTGGTTTAAAGCAGTGAAGCACAAGAACAGACAACAGTACTTATATACGACGGTTGGGGAGTAAGTCATGGCAACCCAGCAATATTTCGACAATCGAAGGATTTATGAAAAAATTGTTATATACAACTGAAAGAGTATCCATAATGGATATTTTGTTTATAGAAATCATGAAAGAAAACCCAAGCAACCCTGTGACAAAACATTTATTAATGAACATGTTACAAAAACTTGTCTGATTAAGGCAATCCTTCGAAATAATCTCCCTCATTGTCCACAGCACGCTGCCATCGATGTGGAAGACGTCGAATACCATCGGTAGCACCATCCTCTTCACCATGCCTGAAGTGGGTGATCTGTCATCGCACAGCATTTTCAATGTCCAGGCGGGTCGCATATCGTGTACCACGCAGTGGTTCCTTCACCTTGGGGATGAGGTAAAAATCACACGGTGACAAATCCGGTGAATACGCTGGGTGCTCCAACTCTTCCCATTCCCATCGGTGCAGTAGGTCGGGTACACAAGCTGCCTTATGTGGCCTTGCATTATCGTGGAGTATGATAGCAGTATGCAGTAGATCTGGACGCTTCTCCCTAACGGCACGTCGTAGATGTTGCTGCAGGAGGTCTTTGCAATACGCTGATGTGACTGTGGTGCCATGAGGAAAGAAGTGACAAACAAGTACTCCCCTTGTGTTATATGCCACAATAACCATCAATCGTGTGGGCGAGGGATTCTGCCGAAACTTCTGCCTGCGTGGTGATCCTGGATATGCGATCCTCCGTCCAGGTGAATCGCCAATCCAGGATCACCGCGCAGGCACAAGTTTCGGCAGAATCCTTCGCTCACACGATTGATGGTGAGTGTGGCATATGACACAAGGGGAGTATTTTTTTGTCACTTCGTTCCTCATGGCACCACAGTCACATCAGCGCATTACAGAGACATCCTNCAGCAACATCTACAACATGCCGTTAAGGAGAAGCGACCAGATCTACTGTTTGCTGCTATCATACTCCACGATAATGCAAGGCTACATAAGGCAGCTTGTGTACGGGACCTACTGCGCCGATGGGGATGGGAAGAGTTGGAGNACCCAGCGTATTCACCGGATTTGTCACCGTGTGATTTTTACCTCATCCCCAAGGTGAAGGAACCACTGCGTGGTACACGATATGCGACCCGCCTGGACATTGAAAATGCTGTGCGACGATAGATCACCCGCTTCAGGCATGGTGAAGAGGATGGTGCTGCCGATGGTATTCGACGTCTTCCACATCGATGGCAGCGTGCTGTGGACAATGAGGGAGATTATTTCGAAGGATTGTCCTAATCAGACAAGTTTTTGTAACATGTGCATTAATAAATGTGTCTGTCACAGGGTTGCTTGGGTTTTCTTTCATGATTCCTACAAACAAAATATCCATTATGGATATTTTTTTCAGTTGTATATAACACATTTTTCATAAATCCTTCGATTGTCGAAATATTACTGGGTTGCCAAGACTTACTCCCCAACCCTCGTATATATATATTGGCCCGTGGTAGCCGAGTGAGTTCAGGCGCCTATCTATCAAACTCATTGATACTGGCTAGAACCCCCCGTGGACCTCTCTTCTTTTTGTCCATACTCTTTTAATAATGATGCCTTTGGTTCACGTCTTGCATGTTACATAGGCAAATAGAAATCAATTTGCGCGAAGATGCCATACAGATAAACTTACTAGTTCAGCATTAGTTGAGGGCAACATTACTTGAAAATATGTTACGATACGCTTGATTTCCTCCCCCACTAACTTTGTTGTTAGAAAGAGAAGTGTTTGTAAACGTAAATAAAGTCTGCTTCCCGTTTACTATTAAAACAAAATGTGACTAATGNCGTGGCCTTTATGCAATGTGTCTTGTACCGTTTCAATTTACGTTACACTTTCTTCTACGATAAATATATCTATAACATTGCAAGTTTTTGTAGACAAGTGCAGCTATAAAAATATATAAAACCTTGTCAACAAACATGTTTCTTGGCAATTGTAAACACATTATGGTTACCTGAGTGAACGCAAACCGAACACTGTATTAAATATCACATCAAATGTGTGACGGAGAACACAAAAGAAGGATTAGATTAGAAAGAGCCAACGAAATAGAGATACGCCCCCACGGCCCTTCAATCACCATACAATTCACAGAAAATCATGGTTTCTCCATCCAATTATTATAAAATAAGTCACAAATAATTTGCAAATATCAGTTTTCCATTATTTCCATCAATATGTATACAAACGCAAAAATAAAAATGTATAGACCCATTAGAGTTTCAACCAGCGATAGTGAGCATAACAGACAAGCACCGAGGGTCTTGCTATAGACGCGTGCCAAACGTTGTTATACGCAATGAACAAAACTTTAACCTCAAATATATCGCAAATGCTTAGATATTGCGCCCTATCGCTTTGGCAATTCACTTTTGGGGATTGGTCTATAAACTCATGTATATATAAAAAAAAAATCGGAGCCTCCCCTTGTTAGCAAAAAGCAGAGTATTGGCTGCAAGCAAAGGAAAACAATTAATAAAAATAGTGTAAAATTTTTAATAACGAAAAAATTAACCTAGTTATCGAATCATTGACACATTTCAACATCTTACACGATAACCTTTCTCATTAATCAACTATTACAACTATATGTTCCCCGTTTTGAACGGGGATGGAAGCTACAAATATTAGTAATCCAAACAAATTAGGCACACTGCCCACAAAATAACCAAAAGGTCAACACGATTAATTGAAAAACATCATATACCTAACTACAAGAAAACAAACAGAACAGAAGTAATGTAATAGCTTAACACTATAAAACGTGATAAGAAAAATGTCTAATCAAACTCCGGGAATCGAACCTACAACCTTCCGATCCAGTGCCTGACACCCTAAACCCATCGACTACAAGACCGCATGATACATTGAGATACATACGTAAGTGTAGTAAGCTCTTGAACGCTACTATTGGTAGTATTCGGCACGTCCGATCACAGGTGGAGGGGAGGGATTTGAGGGATGAGTGGAAGAAAGTTAGTTGGGGGCGTTACAGGCATGCGCGAGGTGTAGAATATCGGATCCACATTTTGCTTACGACTGTAAATAAGCTCTGGAGGTGAGACTTGGCATGAGAATGATTGTCGAGTGAACTGGTCTTTCTTAGTGTCAGTGTTACTATGTATGAGTAAAATACTGACTCTGAAGAAATTTAAGATCTAGTTTGATTTTTTGCTGAAGTATGGTTTCATTCGTAATGTATAAGATCATTTTGAGAACATCGTTCATAACTGAAATAGTTATTTTTTTTCTTTAATAGCTTCAAAGTTTAACTTACAGATTCTGTTTCCTTCATATTTAATAAAATTTATTAATCTCAGCGTCATCAACATTGTTGAGTGTGAATAGGAAAGATAGTTGAAACATATATAGTTAATTAAGCATATTTTTTTTTTCAGGAATGGATGTAGACGATCGTTTCATTGATCAGTTGAACAGAGGTCTTAGAATGGAGCAACCAGAGCAAGCAAATAATGAAGTGTAAGTACACTGAATCTTTATTTAGTGATTTGAAACACAATTTTTACACAAAGAAATAAAAGGTGTTTCATAGTATTTACAGGGGAGCCTTTTCCACATTAAGAGTTTGTCATTTTGAATGGAAAGTTGGAACAAACATAATATTTATACTAAATATTATTCACACCTGTCCAACCGTTTGACCTCCAGGTCAATAACAAAATTAATTTATCTTCACTCAAGAATAACGTTATTGGNAGTGGTTAGCACACCAACCTCTGGACCGAGATGTTGTGGGTTCGAATTCCGCGTAAGGCATGGATGTTCGTGATGTGCGTACGAATGAAAAATAGAAATAATAACCGAATCAAGAGGAAAGCTCAGAACGAAAAAAACAGGTGTAGTGGATACGATTCCAGTGTGATTGGTATTTATTTTCTTCGTTCTTGTGATCGCTGGTTCGATTCCAGTTATCGGTTAAACATTTTTGTTACTATGTTTGTGGGATTTTAGTTAGTGATTGTTGCTAAACTGTGAGGAAATGTGTTTTCGAACCCGATTATTAATATGTCTTATTTTATTCATTTGAGTTATTCACGCCATGTGCGATATGTGTAGTTTTGTGTCCGGTTGAAGTGCTGTGTTTGCAAGGCCATTGGCCAACCCGATATGTTAGTGTAAGGAAGAGAGGTGTTGACCTTTGTGCTGACAACAGAAGTGTTTGTTGAGAAGGTGATAAAACCGATATACGGAGAAGAGAGGGAGTTCTTTCGAATGTGGCTTTTTGCTAACTGAGTTCTTGTTATTGTATGTTCCGTGGATTATGTGATTGATTAATTTGTGACAATTGGTACAACTTCAATATTGTTCGTTTGTGCACCATTCTACTGTTGAAGGTAAATATGTATTCTATTATAATAATATGTTAAAGCTAAATCAGGGTTTTTATGTGAAAATAAATGGGCCGTTTTGTAAAAACATTTGAACACGGTTACCGCACTAAATTTGATGGGTATCAATTCTAATCCATCCCTTAGTACTACTGGCTTATAAAAATGAACCTTGCCTGAAGGTCGGGCCTCACTTTTGGAGTCCCTCCCAGTAGGGTACATTAATGTACCGGGCAAAGAGTTATCTTTTTATAACAAAACTGTGTTTATTTCTTTTCTTCTTTTACTATTTGGTTTGGAGCAATGTGTAAATATATTAAGCGGGGGTTATTTGTTCGTTTGTTGTTTTGTAATCAAGATATGTTTTTATTCTTATGACAACTAAAAGGTACCGTTCAAAAACATAGCAGTTCTTACAATTAACAATGAAATCACAAGTAAACAAATGTAATGGGTGCAGGTTAAATGTAATCGATTTTTACAACATTGCATACACGTTCAGTCAATCTACAAGCTTGTGAGTGTATTTGTGCCATTATTGATACAAAGTCGATTTGAGAGAGAAAAAGCTACACAAAAATGTTACAAATATAATCAAATCAAATAATCAAACAACAACCACTAACTANAATCCCACAAACATAGCGATAAAAATTTATGACTGGTAACTGGGATCGAAACAACGATCACAAGAACGAAGAAAAACGTATAAATTTTACTGTATCCGTTTATCCACTACCCAAGTTGGATTACTTGAAAATATCAAGTTATTTTTGCATTAAGACAAGAGAGCTTGATTTCGTTTTGGACCTAGAGGTCAAATGGCTGGCTAGTAGCACCTAATATGTTGGATATATAGTGTTTTTTGTTCCAACTTTCCGTTCAAAATGACAAAACCGTAATTTCAGCTTGACATTGAAAAAGGTTCCCTCGATAACAGTGTTTATAGGAAGAAATGAAGACTATAGAGAGGATTCGTTATTTTCTGCGCTTTAAATTAAAAGATGTTTGTACGATAGTACACTCTGTTGAGAAAGTTTTTGGATACCCAAGAGCACTCTACTCATGTTTTTACTCAGTGATGCAGAGTTACTGAACTTTAAATTTCTCATCTAACGTGGAGAACCAAATGAGAGTTGTACAGAATCAAACTTTACTGTAGTTAAAATGTGTCGCAAGATACAATAATGGTGCTCAGGTTCTATTCACATTACGCTTAGTATATTTTCTCGTGTTATAAATTACAGTTTCATTGCGATGTGCATATAACAAAGCTAAAGGTTTACTTTTGTATGACGTTAATTAAAATCACAGGAAATGAGAGAACAATACAATTATTTTTGCGCTAACAATTTGTAAACAACTTTTCTTTAGTTTTGCGCAATTAGGGCATTTTATAACCAAACACACATGTATTGCTTTACAGGTAAAGGACCAAATACTCTTACCTTGATTTGAAATTTGGTTTTGACAATTATGTTTCAAGAAATCTACAAACCTAGTTAAATTACACTTAATTTAATTACAAAGATTTTAGTAATTGCAACTACAATCTAAAACGTGGAGCAGTTGTTGAGTATGCTTCGCCAGTTGTCCACCAAAGGAGATTCATTGAGTTCTTGGTGAATGTTGCTTGCAGTGTCATAGCTCTGATTGATACTATTATTTTCACCGATTAAAGCCAGTTCAAACCTTCTGATCCTGTTATACGATAGGCACTTTCATAAAACTTAATTTATTTTCCTTGGAATAGCTGAGTACTGTGCGCAGACATTCATATTCACTGGCTGATGGAGAAAGACCAGACATGTATAGTGTATCCATTTGTGCAACACTCATTGCCTAATACATCTACATCTTACCCTGCAATCAACTTTAAGTCTTTGGCAGGGGGT
This sequence comes from Machilis hrabei, assembly GCA_003456935.1. Taxonomy (NCBI): domain Eukaryota; kingdom Metazoa; phylum Arthropoda; class Insecta; order Archaeognatha; family Machilidae; genus Machilis; species Machilis hrabei. The sequence goes on along the minus strand of KZ871086.1, from coordinate 18,384 downwards.
CCAACGCACCAACTCATAAAAAATAGTTTCTGATGACTCAAAAGCAGATGAGCCATAGATCAGTGTTCACACGCTTATCTTTGAAAACCCACTGCAGTTAAAGCTGGTCCGAACTTCAAATCAAGCTGTTATTTTATTAGACCTTGACTTTTATAACACTTGCTTATTAATTGAATGGGTCATTTCAGCGCCAGAAAAATTATGCTTCAAGAGTTTCTGACTGATGTTTTGAGACCAGGTGAAGTCCTCCAACTTCAAATTGCGACTCTGAAAAACAGCCCTTTATAATTATGTTGAGAGCCTTAAGATTAACAATGAATTAGAAAATATGGAAGGATCCATTATGGTTCAAATTACCGCCATCTACTTATCGTGCAGCCCCAGTTATTAACTGCGATAGCCACATGTCATGTGTCATGTCGTAACGCAGTGAATATTGGCGTGGTCTACGGAGGTGAGGGTCTTACTGTCATGAACCGCTTCTGATAAACTATTGCATACAAACATGTGTTTTTATGCTTTAGGTGTTACTGGGTTAATTGCTGTAGTAAAGATATTATTTGTATTTTGCACTTTTCATGTTTTTCTGGGGGGTTTTCTTGATCGTTGCGTAATAATGATAAATATCAATGGCATACAACCACAAATATTTAAAATGATTATATAATTATATTTTTACATAACGTTTTGAGATATTTGCAGTCTCTTCATCAGTTGTACACATTAAAAACATAAATATTATATAACACTTTAATATTTGTGATCGTATGCCATTGCAATATTTACACTTTTGTTCGTGATCGTTTGTAAGGTTATCATAGAATAAAAATACGCTTTTCAACCTTGGACTCAATTAAAATATTGTATACGACATGATCATCAATTAGGGCTACATAATTATTTTTTTAGTTTTTAAGCAAATTAAGTAGGTACTAAGTCGACCCTTCAACACATAAAATCTCTGATTACGACCACACAAAGTTATCATGTAATTTAGTTTCGTCAACTACGAGTGTTTAATATCAGTTTTGGCTCACTAAAATACTATCTTTTTTTTAAAAAAGCCCTAAGAATGGGAACTTTTATCAGTGCATAATCCCTTTAAATTCTGTTGTCAATGCACGCCGTAGAAATGTGGCCTTAAACAATTATTTATTTTTTTCAGTTTCTAGTAGTTAATTAAAAAAGAAATTCTGGTACCCGAACGTTTTCTGTTATAACAAAAACATGATTCACAGGTGGTCCAAAGAAAGTTCTTTGACAGAAGCGACAATAAATAAAAGACTAAAGTACTGGGCTAGCTGACATTTGAAAAACATTAACTACAGACACCAAAATGGAGGCAGATTGCTCAAGTATTGGACACTAAACTACTGGCCTAAACGGTAAATAAAAAAATAACTACGTGCACGTGACCTCTCAATATCTGAATAAGGAACCACCTTAAATCCTTTGTTAAAAGTATCAATGACATCCGCTGGTAAACAGTTATTGGTCAAAAATATTATTGGTGAAACAAATATATGCTCTGTCCAACTTCACTGCCATTGGTTTTAGGCTAAGTGTTTCATACCAGAAAGTTTTAGACTTAAAAAGTTTAGTTGCGTAAGATATTTAGGAGTAGTGATACAATAATTACCCCATGAATTCATTAGGCATGTTTGTCAAATTTGCAAGCTCATGCCTCACAGTATAAGCCCTTTCTACTAATTTAGATATGTCAGTTTAGCTGACGAAAAAAGACAAAATATAATCATGTGTTATACAATCGGTCTCATATATCATTATATTAATTAAAAGTCAGAGAAAAGCCAATCCGTAATGTACGAAGATTACTCGTGAAGCGTTATGCATGAATACCAATCTCTATTCACTTATTTATCAAGATTGACTGGTCAGATTTCGAAAATAAAATGCACCAATGGTTTTCTACTAGTTCAACTTAGATAACAGGCGTATTTTTATTGCAGAAACTACAATGGTTCTATCACATATCAATTGTTTTTCTCCATAAGAAAGTACTGAGCTATAGCTGTCATAACAACCAATTACCTGCTTAGCCAAGCGCAGTAATNCATTGCATAGCCACCACAAAGAGTAGTATCGTACAGTTGTTATTCACTGCCTAAGTTACAGAGGTAACGTTCTTTGGTAAAAGTCTGAAACGTTTTTGAAGTTGCGTCAGTAAAAATTACTGTACGTTACTACACCATGTGGTGGAAATACGATGAATTACTGGTTGGTAAAATCAGGTAGAAGTGTAGACCGTTCAATCGCGGAATAATCTGTTATGGGCCAGCCCGTCTTGGGGTTCTGGGAAGATTATATTTGAAATCTAAAATCGCTGCAATGACCTTTGCCGCTAATGAGTTTGAATTTAAGCTAAGTATCAAATTTGATACAAATATTGGAATATGTTGAGAAATTTTAGGTTCGTATGTTATATGTTGATTAAGCGTAGGGTGCCAATTCTTACGAAATGTAAATTTACTATCTTAGAATGTTTGTTGGACTTTAACAAAAATGGTGGTGATTATCTGTTTCACGTGACGTGAGAACTGATGCTTTGCTTGTCTTAAGTCTGCCATGGCCTGACTTCTAATTAAATTGGTATATGTAAATCTGTTAAAGTTGTAGAATATTCCAAANGTTGGCTTTTTTATTATTTCTATTAACGCAATCGTGCGTAGCAAAGATATGAAACGCTAAATCACGATATGATCTGTTCCATAAATCTGATATGCGTCGTAACGACAAAGATTAATATTATGTATCTTCAAGTAAGTAGCAAAGTTGTGTAAAACTTGCAACACTATAGTATTTACACAGCCCCATTTACGCACTGTAAGAGAGCTTTTAAGACAAAAATCCGTAGTTTTAGCCTCAGTGTATTCTTTGATAGACAAAATATTTCAGAGACGTCAAAATTACCGCTTACATTACGTTAAAATGCTCCATCAGGTGTCGACATAATGTAAACACCACATGTATTCAAGCAGAACCCAAATTGATTNGAAANNTTGTTTGTAATTACGATTAACTATGCACCTTTGAAGACTTAATCAAAGTATTAGCGCATCATTTAATAGTACTTATCTAGACCTAACATTCCATTTACGTATTTTTTAATGCAATGATTTGAAACCAAAATATAAATTTAGACGGTGCGATGCTGATGTAACCTGAAATGTATAATCAGAGCGTGACTATTGTTAATTACTATGTTTTCGTTTTAGCGTTTGTGTAGATCTATAGTATCAGAATATACGCGCCGCTAAATATTGCGCCGTGTTGTTTATAGAAAGAAACATGTGTCTGTGTAATCTATAGAGACATAGTAAGTCTGCATGACAAGTCAGACGCAAATCCCGAGTTATGTGAACATTTAGTCATACTTGTTTTATCCTGTAAACCCAAACTAATTAGCAATTAGCATTTCTGAATCTTTTGCAGCAGTTGTTGATATGATGTGAAAAATAAACGGTTCCTACTGTAGATATTCAAAAAACCCGGGGCTTGAAATTTTGGGAAAGATTGACCTTTCTCAAACATAATTTTTATTAGATTTGCTAAGAAATTTATAACTTTAAATATGTGTTACACGGTTTATAATTACGAGTGTCTAATGAATCCAGTCATAACGACGCTTTAGGATGACTGAATTTTTACANATTCGTGAGGCATCCCCCTATGGAAAATGTCTACGTATGTAACGTCGATTGACAAAGTTGTAATTATAATACTGCAATAACGTCTTATCGTGAAAAAATAAATGTTGAATCTTAGATTTGTCGTCAGCGATTAAATAACCACCTACAGAACAAAATAATGAAAAATATTAATTTTGGTAGCTACTTTAGCTGCGTGCGGTGTATATTTCCAAATGAATTGATTGCGATGGTCTAGTAGAGATCTCATTAACGCCGTAATGACTCTTCAAAATGAGTGAATTTTACCACTCATAATCAGTGGTGGGTTCTTTTACGTCAAACACTTAACGTTGGTATCCCCACTTTTAACGTCCCTCCCGAAAGAAGCTGATACCTTAGTGCGGAGAGCTTCATAGGCAAACTCATTTATAGGATAACCCTTTATACTCAGAGGCAAGACATAAGCCCCTAGGGTCTGACCCTTTTTTCATTGCATCGCGTTGCTAGAAGGGGGTATTGTTCCTTTTTGTTTCCTAAATGATCTTTTCACGCTAANTCACNAGCAGTGTGATATACATATTTTAATCCACACNCTACAATGGTGATGCAAGCAAAAGTGGAATCCTCTTAGCTAGACTGAGCCGACAAATTTGGTTTATTGATTAACATGGGGCGCTGTAGCCCCAAGAGGGTGAGGGTTCGAATCCCAGAGTAAATCATGGATATTTGTGCTGTCCATTCAATTTTACTAATCACAATTACCATTGTCCTTGAATTATCTATCAGGTGTCGATAGGACGTTAAACACTACATATCCTCATTATTAACGAGTGAAATATTCTAAAAATAAAGTTGCAACACCTATCAGCAAAGTTAATTCGTGACGAACAGTATAAATTAGAATTATAAAACAACATAATGTTTACAAACAAATGTATCTGTTAATAAATAAAATGTTTCCCTTGACTTGATATCATGATCGTATTTGTTAATAAATAAAATGTTTCACTTGACTTGCTATCATGATCGTATTCATACAAATTCATTTTAAAAATGCTATGGTTTTTCCGGAAATACGTTATTAACACTCCACCATGAAAGTTTCGAAAACAAGCCGCTCATTTAATATATAGCCTGTGGTTGTTTCTTTTACACTGATCACTTATCGAAAGGGTTCCAATTTTAACATCTGCTTCTGGAAGCTTCTTATAACTTAGTGATTCACAAGCAGACTCGTTCGTAGGATAATCCTTTATATTTCGGGCTAGGGGTCAGCCCTCGAGGCATTTGAACCTCAGACAGATTGGATCCTTCTTGACCCTGACTACTAACATGATGCTAGATTGGATTCCAATCCATAATGAATGTTTAAAGAATTTGAACTTGAATTAATACCATACAAAAAGTTTTCTGAAATAATTGTAATCATTGTGCTAGAAATGTTACCACAGGAATGCCAAATTAATATAAGACAGAAAATATGACTTACTTTTTAATGTCCACGTTATTTTTCAAAAGTGACTTCTGCGCATGTGCATTAGGTAGGTGTAACCGAGTACGTTACGAATTCAGCATATAGACCAAGACTTCTGTGCACATTAGCTGTAATCGAGTACGATACGTATTCAACATTTTAGACAAGAGTCTGAGCATGCGCAGTTGGTGTAACCGAGTACGTTTTCCGCTCCTTTCTTACCTACTGTAAATCACACAAGGTTACAAACATCGGATTTATAACCAAAATGNAAGTGTAAATTTATACGTGTTGATAAACACGAAGGTGCATTGCGTTTTCATCTACAGATTTAAATGTGTTACTGTAAACCAAAACATGTATTTGCGTTTTCATAATTAACTACCAGAGTAGTTCAGTAGAAAATGACTTACAGTGATTTCATGACGGCTATATGGAGCTAGATTATGATAACTTCACACACACTGAAAATAAACTAATTATCTTCAAGCATTTACGAGTGCTAAAATAGAATGATTAACATTCAAACTAATATGTTTCTTTCAGACAGCTTTTCTAGGTTGTACAAACACTAAACTTTTCAAAGAACAGACAACATAGCAATTATGAATTTTCTATCTTCAAAATAAACATAGATAACAGTTAGAAGTAATCAAAATTTATGACTACTACTTAGATGATTTTAAAAAGTGACATTGTTTAGATCTATGTAGAAGAAGAACGTTTTCAATGTTTACTAGTTTGAAGACATAGGATTTTAATGATAAAATTTTCACATGAGTATCGGTAAAAAATTACAGGATATTTTGAAAGGACAATAGCTTTAAACAGACCTTTCAGATTTCTTAAACAGCAATTCTATTAACTAAAGGTTTGACAAATACTGGGGTAGCCTTACGAATTCTGCATAGTATAAATTTGTGGTAAACAAGTATACATAATGCTAAGACGTTTAATTTTTTGATCTTAGCAAAAGTTAATATTTGCAAAAAAAAATTGTGCTGCCAAGAAATTCATTATTTACCCAAAATTTTTGCAACATAATTTGCACAGTTCTGATAATAATACAAATATTATGTTTCTAAACCCAATAACCATTTCGAGGTGTCGTAGAGTTCACCAACTGTGGGTAAAACTTTGATGGACCTTCTGGTATTGTTGCAAATACTGTAAAAACAAACATGCATGTAGTGTTATTTGTTTAAGAATATGCAGATGTTTCACTAAACCTGCAAGTCATAAATACACTAAACATGTGTAAAAATTTTTTAATCTATGTCTAGAGCTTNATTAAAACTAGTTTAGATTTACTAAGTGTGTGATTTGTGATTACGACTGTTCACGTTTTAGGTCCATAAACATCGCAAACGGATCCGTACTAATGGACTTACATAGAGTTTAAGTTTACAATAGAACATTGAATACTTAAATTAGTACTTTCGTATATATAAAACGTAATTGGAAATATTAAACCAAAACGAATTCCAACAATATCGTTTACTCAAAGAGATTTTCAGCAAAACTGTAGTGTACACATTTTATTCGAAGATGTTACATTTGTGACACAGTGAAATTGATAAGAATCGGTTCTTANAAATATAAATACAGAAATAAACACTTCTCATACCACAATTAGAAGAATCCATTCAAACACGGAAGAAGGAAAATTAACCATTAGTTTGTAACAGAATATATTGTACGGTGGACTATANCATTAAAAGCGCTAGATTTTAATCTTTAAAACAACGTATCAAGGANCAATGTGAGTGTCTTAATTGTAAAACGGCAGCACGAACCGTTGTTGTGCTGAAAGCGAAAGTGTGGGAATGACAGCTGGACAGCCAGCCATATCGTCTATTAACCACGCCACGCTATTTTTCATCAACAGAGAAGTCGCAACCATGTACGATTGGCGCGGGAGAACTAACCCGGAAGTTTTTAACGTCCGTATGCTAAAGTTATAGCGTACAGGCGTGGGAGCAGAGAGAGACTGATTGACAGACAGTGTTGGGTTTTATGTGTATTCCTTATGCTTGACGAGGACATAAGCTAGGCGTGAAGCAAATCTGCGAGTTAGGCTCACTGCGGACCACTGATTTCACGAATAAACATTAATTCTGGAGGGAATCGATGGCTTATAATCACAGTGAGAGATAGGCAGTCAGTTAGTCTAATGCGGNGAGCCTGGTGAATTGTTGATCGGCGAATACGGCGCCTGTATGTGGAAGTTGCCACCATAATTAATTACAGTATAAGAGGGCAAAGTGAGCTACATAGCTTAATCCAGGCACATCGGCTACAAAACGACAAATCGTATACCGCGCAAGTCGTTTATCAAAAGTATTAAACTGCGGGAAGAGATTGTCATACGCCTAATATTTTTATCGCGAGTTATTTAGTCGATAAATGTGAGTGAAATACGGCATTTTATCACAGGCCATAGTCAGAATGTATAGCAGCCGCACCGTTCATACGAAACTTGTTTAAAGCGGATCATCGTTAATAAAAGTGACGAAGTTAATGACACGAGACAGTGAGTATTATATTTAATACGTTTATCGCCCATTTTCAAGATAAATACTAGCCGTTTTTATCCGATGCAACTGGTGTGCGACCATTAGTCAATTTGGCGCGCAAAGTGATTATGCTCGCTAAAGCACGACAAAGAGCATCCAGTGGGTTTTGTATAGCAAATCAATAGCTAATATTGAGTAATTAACGTGTAGATACAGTGCAGATCCAACATTCAGAGCAGGGAGTGTTATTTGTGAGCTAAACGCTGAGAAAGGTGCAAATTCGGNCCAGTGACTAAATAGTGATTGTTCGCTATTATATTTTCGCATTCGAATGGAAGCAAGGAACTTTATTGGTGAAGACAGAAGCTGAGATTTTCGACTGACAGCGTTTTCCAGTGGGTTAACTGCGTGACTACAGTAGCATCATCTGGTAAGGAAAAGATTCTCATTGAGCTCAGGTGGTGTAAAACTATTCTATGCGATCGCTGAAAAAACCAATAAAGGTAAAGCTGTTTTAGCTAAGTTTATTCAAGTGGCATTTCACGCAGAGAACCGAGTTCGACACCACAGGTTTTTTATGTAATAAGACTTTCATGTATTTTTATGTGTTTTTCAACTCAACAAGGGAAATGTCAACTGATTAGTGCGAGTGAGCACGGTTTTAGGTATTTCTTATGTTGGAAACTGATTTAGTAATTTGTTGGGTATTAGTTCAGCTGTATTCTGTGTGTGGCAGCTGTGTGTACCACAGTAATGGAACTGAGAGTAGCAAAGCTACACGTTGTATAATTTCGTTAATATAGTGAACGAACTGTTGAAGATTGTAAAAAGGAAAGGTTACTTAAATTAATTCAGTTCATGAGTGGAAAAGGCAGAAAGCATAAAGATAATTTAATTACCGCGAAGTGGTGGGCTTGTATGTTACTGTAAATGTCAGAACAGTTCAGCTACAGTAAAACCACTGTTATTTCAATTTAAACCCCAGCTGTTTTGACTCAGTCATTTTTACGCACCTTGAGTTGGCTAAACCTGTCTGTTTGAAACAATATTCAGTCCGATATTTGTGTGTAAGTACAGCTAAGCTGCTTATGCATGTGTAATTTTCAGATGCAGTGGACAGCAGAGGAAGCAGCTTTTATATGGTAAGCGTAGGCATAAATGGTGCAGTGTATGTGTTTATTTAGGGCAATTGTGGTTAAACAAATACACGCATTGGCGTATTTTTATCAATGCTAGGGCGCCAGACCACATTATCCCAGGTAATAAAATACACATTAGTGCTTAAAGATCAGGTTGGTTACACAAGCGTGTCGTGCGGTGCAGTGGCGAAGAAGCTACACGAGCGTTGTTAACGTGCCCAAGTGTGAGACGAACTTAGGGGCCCACGAGGTTCAGTACACTACAGTCATAACGGCAAAAGCGACAAACTGTACTTACTGCAAGAGTCATCGAAATCTAGCGAACTGAGCAAAGCTGCCGTGAGTGCACNCGGCTATTCAAGGGAGAGCGAACGTGTGTTTGCTCATTATTTGTTGCTCGTCTAGAGGTGCGTTCCCTAAGCGCAATACCTTTAGAGGAGGTGGTTCGACTGAAGTAATTCAGAAGCAACCGCATCCCACGCCGACGCCGCAGCGAGATACGACGCGTCGTTGTGGGCGGAGAGCAATAACAGCGCGGGTGTGACAAGTTACATTTCATAATTCTAATTCACATTGTAAGAATTAACTTTTCCTGTAAAGCCACGCGTTACTGATATCAGCTCGTAGCGTATCTATAAAATAACTTAGATTAACACTAACATGCACCTGTAAATCCCAAAAACTCTGTTGATGATGTAGTAAAGTAAATGCAAACTAGAACCTTGAACACATTTTGGATACTTAAATGCACGTCAGTCGTTTTCAGTACTAAGCCATATGTGTGGAATCAAATAAAATATTCTGTACATGAAATTTGCAGCTAGACTACACACTAAGTTAGCAGTTTGTATGTACTACCAGTAAGATGAAAACAAATATTAGTTAACACAATTATTTATTTGCATTTCACTTTTANATATGTGAATTATAACAAATTGCCATAATATTAATCCTAATAATTAATCAATAATGTAGTTGTTACTTAAAAATGTATCCTAAAAGTTTTAGATAGAATACAGAAATGTTGTATTCGTAGGGTAAAAAATGTAAGGCTTATACCCAATTCGAATTTAGAAACACATCTTAAAGGCACCTATTTTCCATAACAACGAAACAATCTTACATCATCTATCAAGTTAATGTTTTAGTATTAGATAATTTGTGCAACAGTATACACAAAAGCTGTAGCTCTAGCGAGTGACAATTAGACCCAGCACATATTTTGTAATAGAAAACTCGAAAGTTGTGTTTAGCAATTACATAATTTTACTTTTGTGTCGAACAGTTGAAATTTATTTTGCGTGAATGACTATGCAAAACCCTTTTTAATTAAAACTTAAGTTACTGTTTCACTTAAAAATGTTGCAATGTTCCATCACATGCAGCATAAGTATAATCACAGCATATAATTTTAAAGCTTTACAACAACATGAGAGACCCATTTGTGAGAGATTTTGTTAATGTTTCACAAAATTTTACTTTACGTTTTTTTGAAAACATAATCAACCTTTAAGATGCGTTTCAAAATTCGAATTGGGTATAAGCCTTACAGTTTGTACCCTACGAGCACCAAATTTATGTGTTCTATCTAAAACTTTTAGTATACATTTTTAAGAAACAACTACAATTATTGATTAATTATTAGGGTTAATATTTTGGCAATTTGTTATAATTCACATATTTAAAAGTGGAATGCAGTATACTGCATTTATTTTCAAGAAAACGAATAATTCTGTTAACTAAATTTTGTTTTCATCTTTCTGGTAGTATATAAAAACTGATCACTTAGTGTGTAGTCTAGCTGCACATTTTATGTATAGAATATTTTATTTTATTNCACACGTATGACTTACAAGGGGAGTTTGTCAGGTGGTCATCACCGATTATATTGAAACTCGGAGGGCATGTAGTACACATCTATAGTTGTCACAGGGTGCAGCCATTTTACTAGATGACCAATAGTTTTTGAGAAAATGGCGGGG